>JAWNOS010000244.1:9035000-9252500 GCA_035045845.1 Drosophila buzzatii | reverse complement strand
AGTGTCCAGGTTGATTTCTCTATGTAGCCCAGAGTATTTTTGTTGGAGTAAGTACAAACTTGCGGTTATAATTCCTCGACTTAATTTGGGTAGAAGCTGTTTCTTTTCTTATTCGCATTGTAATATATAGTAGTACAAAAAAATGAAGAAATAGAAAGCATATCCTAAACGTCGCGACTCATGTTTGACCTATAACTGTGGAGCACCCTGTTGTCGCATCACCCTGTGTGTAGATTCATTTTAAAGCTCAAAGAATTCTTTGTCGAATGCCTTTTAATTTTGTAAAATATTTTACTTGGTTCAAATTTATTTATGTTATGTTTATGATTTTATGATTTTTGCAATGCAAAATGAGCAAAGGCCCCACTGTGCGTCGATTGCGAACCAGTAGCAGAACTGCACTCGGAGTTATGCTATTAACAGCGCATAATACTGTTAATAACATAGCATGGTGATGTGACGTAGGAGCAATTCTTGTTAATGCATTCAATAATAAATATATAATAATAAATATATGGATATCTTCTCAATAATATCTATGCTACTTTAGAGCAATCTTTATACCAAATATAGAAATTCATTTCATTTTCATTTCTTTATTTCTCAGTCAAACGCTTGGAGAACATTCAACGAGCCGATCGCGAGCGAACTCGTTGAAGAGTCGATGTATTCAGTTGCTCGCTGAGTACTTTCTCAGAGTCTAGCTAATCGAGCTACTCTATATAAAGCTTTCAGGTATATCGTAGTCGAACTAATGCTCAGTCTAGAGCTCTCCTGCTTGCTATTCATATGCTTATATAGAGTAAATCAGTTTTATCTCTGCAAGCTGTAAAAAGAAAAGACCTCTATACTATATACTTCAGCTGCAGGAATTGTACTTCCTTATGGCTATTAAATATTTAACAGTTTTAAGCATTTCGACGTTCGTTTGCCTGGCATTGGCAGCAGCGCGCATGATGACATGATCCACATATGGAATTCGAGTTTAATATGCTTAGTAAAATAAAAATGAATGCCGAGGCACTTTGCTTTATGGCTGGCATAAAGTTGATGTGACTCGGCGGGAATACAAAGGAAAATTAAATAAAGGCCGGAGCGGAAAATTGGCAGTGCAGGGGACACGGCGTGGCAGTGGAGGGGAGCACGAGTTCAGGTGACAGAAACAGGTGAAAGAAACAGATGATGTAGAAAAATGTCAGCGGCGACAAGAAAAAGTTGTAAGTGTCAGTTCTAAAAGCAGTTGCCGTCTCGGTGGTTGGGTGGTTGGGTGGTTGGGTGGTTCCGTGGGTGGTTTTATACGTTGTCAAAGCATAAAAAAAAAAAAATGAACATTTGGCGGCAACATTCGGCGCTGTTTTTGACACCTGCGCTCACAACTTGCCCTTCGAAGACGGGAAATGAGAAAATAAGCAGCAGACGCGAAGCGCTGAGCCAAGATAACGGCAGGGAGTGGGGAAAGGGGCAGTCAAAGAGCGCGTGGTTGGGGTGGACGATAAAAACCAACTTGGCCAGCATTTAAAATGGCGAAACATTCCGAAAAATTTCGCCTTTAACATTTCTTTTTTTTTTTACGTTTTGCGCATCGAGTGTAAGCGTGAAGCGTCTCCCAATTGCCCGTCTAATTGGCATGCAGAGGTCGTCTGCAGGTCATGCTAAGAGCAGTCACAAGTGGCGAGTTTACGGTAATCAGAGTTGTAATGATATAAATAGAGATAAATATATATGTATGTATTTGTTTGAAGAGAACTTGCCAATGTCAAGAGAAGTTAAATGCGTTTAATGTGAAAAAAAACATCGTAAAAATAGTAATTAAAAAAATGTAATAAAAATTGATAAAAAATAATTAAATGAAATATATAAAAATAAATAAATAGTAAAATTAAAGTAATTATATTAAAAATAATAAAAATATGAATATTAATAAACATAATATTATTTTGTTAATAAAATATTTTATTTAATAAAATATAAAATATATTTATATTTTTTTTTTTATATATTTATATTAAAATATTTTAAAAATATATATTTATATATATATTTAATAACATTGTAAGTAAATACATTCTCACATACACACATATCTAGGTTATTAGCAAAGGGAAAATGCAAAATAAAAGTAATTTTTATATAGTATGTCATATATTATGTACGCCATTAAAGAGCATTAATTGCACAGTGCGCTTCAGCACACAGAAAGAATGGTTTTGCTCTACTGTAAAATATTCGAATTGTAAGAATGTCCCAATCTCTTTGACTTAATTTGCTGCTCTTATAGCACACACACACACACACACACACACACACACACACACACACACACACACACACACACACACACACACGCATTCATACCTACCTCTCTGCATTGCCAACTCCATCATAATGTTACAAGCATTAAGAAAACAAGACCTGTCTAATCTGAGCACAGGCAAGTGCTCTGAGCACGTGCTGTCGGCTGTGGGGCATCAGCTGTTGGCACGTAAACAAACGCCATATGATGGCGAGTGTTGCAAAGCAAGACAGAGAGCGAGTGAGTGGAAGTGCGACAAATTTATGCTCTCTCGCAAAGCTTTTACGCTCTTTGCGTATCTCAGATAAACTCAACCGTTTCGCTCAGAAGCATGCTAAGGCAAACTTCACTTTCATTTACAGTTACAGTTACAGTTACAACTATAGACATAGCAATATAGCTATAGCTATAGCTACAGCCGCAGCAGCTTTCAGTGTCGACGTCAGTTTGCCGTGGCAAGTCAAAGCTTCAGGTCGTCGTGTCTGTCTGCCATTTCGCGCTCGTCACACAGCCAGCCGATTGGCAATTCGCAGTTCTGTGTTAGCTAGCTTCGTGCAGGTCGCTGACGCGCGCGCTCAGTTCTTGTGCAAACGGCATCAGGATAACATCCTCAACACTCCATACGGCCGACGGCAAACGCACGGCCATTTCGTAAGACGCGAACCGTCGCATTGTGTAATAATTTGCCTCGCAATGATACAAATTAAATTTAATGCTCTAACAAAGGCCGGAACTCTATAGCTTTTATCACGACTCGTGCGGACCCTATTTAACTAACAAAAATGAAATAAAACAAAATATATATATATAAAAATAGCAATAAAAAAAAGAGCAGCGAGAGTGTACGTGCCACGTCCATCAATCGGCAACAGGAAATCCGCCCGCACTCCTGATTTTTGGGTTTCACTTGACTGGATTTGTTTTATGTTGCCCTTTTCGCCATATGCACACCCGGTTTTGATTTTTATTGCCGCATCGACTTTCCACGTTTCGCTTTCGTGCTGAGAGACCCTTAGACTTGGGGTTTTCCAACTTTTCTTTCCTTGCTTTTTGTTTTTGACTAATCAAAACCTCTTTGCCCTTTTTTTTTGTTTTTAGAAAATTAAGCAGCCAGCTGTAATTATATTTCTTATATTTTCACCAGTCAAAAGTTTGTTTAAATAACTCCAAAGAAAAAACCGCATTGAGCCTAAGCTCAAGTTTTGGGACACTTTTGATGAAATTTACTTCGTGTTCAAAATAATTAAAATTTGTACAAAATTCCTCGAACAGAATTTAATACTTTACCAATAGAATGGAAATTTCAACAAAAGTTTAAAACAATACAAAACTAAACAGAAAATATTTAAAAGTTTAGCAATAAGATACTCAAATGTATCTGAGTTAACAAGTTTTCTACAGTTTTTTACAGTTTTCTACAGTTTTCTCTTAGATTTTCATTAAGACTTCGAGTCATTATGCTAGTCAAATTTATTTTCAGCAACTCGGAGACTCTTAGAGCTGTTTGTCAATTTATTTTTTCTTATTTTGTTGACCTGGTAAATAATGAAATGCTTTGTTCAATGCTAAAAGCGTAGAACATATAAACGAACTGCAATTTATATAGACTGAGATATGAAGAATAGTGAATAGTGCATGCTCAGTTAGGCATCAGCCTAAGGTGATTAGAAATTTATATACATATGTTAGCACATGTATTAAACTGACTGTAATCCGACAGCTCTCAAGCTCAGCGAATAAAGAGATAAATTCTTTGAAATGATTTTTCTAATAATATACTTATAATTTTTATTAAATTAATAAATAATAATATATTTTTTAAAAAATATTTATAATATAAACTTAATTTTTTTTAAATATTTATAATGTTAATTAAATTAAAAAAATATTCATAATATTATTTACAATTTTTTTTAAATTAAATATAAATTAAATTAAAAAAACATATTTTTAGCTCAAATAAAATTTTAAAAAATATTTATAATTAAATTAAATTTTGATAAAATAATTATAATTTAAATTAAATTTTAAAAAATATTTTTAAAACATTTTAAATAAAAAATAAATGTAATACAAACAAAAATTTTAAA
Organism: Drosophila buzzatii; assembly: GCA_035045845.1. Lineage (NCBI taxonomy): Eukaryota > Metazoa > Arthropoda > Insecta > Diptera > Drosophilidae > Drosophila > Drosophila buzzatii. The sequence goes on along the minus strand of JAWNOS010000244.1, from coordinate 9,248,117 downwards.
AAATTTATAATATAAATTTATGTTTTTGAAGACATTTTTAATATAAATAAAAAAATATAATAATAATAATATAAATAAAAAATAAAATAAAATTTAATATAAATAAAAAATATAATATAAAAAATATAATATAAATTAAATTTTGAAAAATATTTTTAATATAAATAAAATTTAAAAATATTTGTAATATATTAAATTAAAACGAAATTATAATAAAAACAATTTGCAGCATAAATTAAATAAATTATTATCAAATTAACAAATATTAATACTTAGAGTTCATTATTTGTAGATTATATATATTTTAAAAATAAATTCAATATATTCAAAATTTGTGTTTAATATTAATATTCAATATTTAAAATATATATTTTTATTTTTAACATGAATTAAATTTATTATTTAATTATTTATTTATTTTTATTTATTTATTTAATTTTTTACTCAATATGAGCTTCATTATTTCAATATTTTAAAGAACTTTAAGCTTTTTATATAAATATTTTTTATAAATATATTTATATATAGTCTTTTGTATAGAAACTTGAAATTTCTATAATTTTTTAATAAACATGCCAAAGTTTGTTTCTTTACAATATCATATTACTTAGAGCCAAAAAATTTCTTAAAAATTTTTCCTAGGATTACGAAGCTTTAGCTGAAATGAGCTGCAAAATAAATTTCAAAAATATTCGGTGAAGACTGAAGAAGTTTTTAAGTGTTGTACAAAGTGTAGCACAAAGTGTTAGCTTCATAAAAACTTCAGTATTTTCCTTATACAATTTTCATTTGCTTTACAAAAGTATTTTGTGCCTAGTGTTAGCGGCGTATTAATTATGAATTGACTTAGCCGCATGAAAATATTAATTTGTGCGTGAGCGCGGACGTTTCGGGTAAATGTTGTTAATAAATCCAACAACTTGGGACATTATGTATAATAAAGCATTTCATTGCGGGTCCCTTGAGTGCGGCGAGTCCTTTGAGCCGCCGTCGAGTGGCAGGACGAGCGAGCGTAAAAATGACAGCCATTTCTCAACTGCCGCCGGCAGCGGAGTTGGACTCGAAGCCAGCCATCATTCCGCATCATTCTTCATTAGAGCGCCGACATGTCAAGGACCATTTTTGGCCGCTTTTGATATTTTCACAAATGCATTTCCATAACTGAAAAAAGAAGACTGCAATGCCAAGCAGCAAACGACCTCAAAAAATGTTTCTAGCACTCGGCTACGTCTGCGAAACGGTGCGCTTTAGAGCTTGAAAAATTGCAGCAATTAGTGTGCCTGGAGGTCAACCAACCAGCCAAGCATCCAGTCAACCAAACACCCAACCAGCCAGTCAGCTAGCCAGCCAGAGAGTGAAGCGTGCTGGAGCTCAACCTGCGTCCAAGAAATATGTGACACTCATTTTTTGGCTCTATTTTGGCTCTTTTTTGGCTCTTTTTTTGGCTCGTTTTGGCTCTATTTTGGCTCTTTTTTTCTGGCTTTTTTTTAAAGCTTTTACTCTCTGTTTGCATTGGTCATGCGACAAGCTCTAAACGCTTTTAAAGTAAGAAGTGCGAATGGAAGTTTGGCTGGCGTAAATACCACTGTGACACAGGTGTCCTTAAACAGCAGATATCTCAATGAAATATTATTAACTTTATGCGCGCTCAGTGTGTGTGTGAGCAGGGTATATTGGTTCTGTTGAAAATTCGGCTGTGATACGAAGGGAAATTTTTAGAGTTAAATTACTTTTATTGAGGAGTAGATGATTTTTCTATAAATTTTTAATGGACACTCACAGACTTTTATGAAAGACAGATTTATATCTGTTTATAAGCTAATATAAAATTTTATCTATATTAATTCTTTATAGATACCTAAAACTAGAAGATATTTGAATAAATTTAAAGAAGATTTTTGTGAATACTTAATAATATAATATTTTATTTGGCATTTATTTATATAATCTGTAGAGCATTCGGCAATGATAATTGAAAAGTATATTGAAGATCATATGATTAAATTTAGCTGGGCGATTATAAATCGAAATTAATCGAACAAAAGTGGAAATAAACGATTTATCAAATGATTTTTTATTTTTATAAAAAAAGTAGTAATTATTTATTTAGTGTTTTATAAGATCTAGCAAAAAGTGACAAATATAGTAGTTAATATTAGTTATTTAGTGTTGAATTCAGGCACAGTAGCTCGGACGTGTGAAAATGGCTAATTATGCGCGACAATCAACGCCACAATTGGCTTTGCCATCTTGGCATGTTTGGAGTCACTCGAAGCATTTAAAAATACAGCAGTAATGTGTTGCTGTTTTTCAACTAGTTTTGATGGTTGGCTTGTGCTAGCCACTTTCATGTTCCTCATCACAATCAAAATTTTCATCTAAACAAATCTAAATAAAGACCTGAGAGACGCGAACTCGTTGATATGCTTCAACTTTAAATGCTTTACATTAAAGTTGTTTTTTCCTCTCTTGCAACCATATATTTGCGCGAAAATGTTGCTTCTTAGTGATGCGTTTATTTGAGCAATTAATCGATTAACGTTTCAATTAATCGAGCACCCTTTTGCATTACAATTAAATTGCAATTCGAAGCAAAATAATCGATTAATCATCTGAACACATTAATCGCTTATTTTTTTTATCATTTGATACACATTAATCGCTTATTTTGCTACCATTCACGATTTAATTGTATCGTAAAATGAATTGCGATTAATTGAGACCATAATCGAATACTCCAAAAATATAATCGCCGCGTTTCCTAGAGTATTTTCGCAGAAAAGCACCAAAAACTTTTTAAATATGCATGGCCATGGCACAAATAAAACGTGAAGTTGGGCTATTTTATTAACAATTTTTTTTTAAATAAATCAATTTTGAAGGTAATAAATTCAGTCAGCTTAATTGGGCCACCATCGATTTAGTACAATAACAAATTGCCGTCGATTAATTGAAATTAATAATCGTGTCGCTTCAATTAATCATATGAGTCAATAATCGATTAATAACTTTTGTTTGCCATCACTAATCCTAACTCGACAAATCTTAAAAGCTAAAGTTTTTATTATCAATTTTTATAAATTTTTAGAGAAACTAAATATTGATATATTTTATTAATTCAAAACCATTATACTCTCTACATAATGGATCATTTTTCTCAATGAAAACTTCTGCTAAATGACTTCTGTTAAAGGAATGCAACTCTAAAGCTGCGTGACTTTTTCACGTTTTTCTTGACGTTGCACGTGCCACACTTCATGAGGCACGTTTCACGTTTCTCGAGCCACGTTTCACTTTTCACGTTGCACTTCTAACGTTTCACATTCCATGCGTAGCTCTTAAGCTTTCATCTTTTTTTTTTATTATTGGAACTGGCATAGAAAAGATTATAGAAATATTTGACTGCAGGATTTAGCTTGAAAATATAGAAATCAATATATATAAATATAAATATTAATATTATTATTAGTATTAAACTTTATATAAAAATTTATATATAGATTATTTTTAGATTATTTTATATATATTTATATATATAGATATTTTCTACTCTTTGATTTAGCTTGAAAATATAAAAATAAATATATATGTTGGAAGCTGCCAAGCTTTTTCGGCAACTCTGGCTCCAATCATTTACGAAGGCACAAATAAAAGCCAATACGATTTAATTTAGCTTATTATTTATCAATTTAATGCCGAGTCCGTGATATTTGTTTAGGCAAAGTTAATTATATGCGAAAAAAAAACTAAGGGAGATGTTGCGCGCTTGCAGACAACTTTCGTACAGAATTAGAGAATTTAAAGAATCAAAGCTACAAGTATAAGCAAGTAAAAAGAAGCCGAAAATTACATATGTATGCGTGTGTTGCTTTCTTATGTATGTGTGTGAGTGCACTAACAGCGAATGGGAATGACATAGGGAACATACTAATTTAAGAGAAACTTATTTAAGAGCATTTATTAGCTAATAATTTGTGCGTCAACTTGCAGTAAACTAATATGCCTTTCAAGCACAAAGTGAACGAGTATATAGATTATTTTTAGATTATTTTATATATATTTATATGTATATATATATATATATATATATATATATATATATATATATATATATATATTTTACTCTTTGATTTAGCTTGAAAATATAGAAATAAATATATATAAATATTATTTAACATAATTTTTGCTGCAATTTGCAAAAAAACTAATATGCCTTTCAAGCACATAGTGAAAGAGCATTAAACTATAATATAAAATTTATTTTTTAGATATATATGCTTTCTATATAAATTGATAGATTTATATATTATTTTTTGGCTATAAAAAAAAAATATTTTTTTTTAGTTTTAAAATTATTTTTAATAATTTTTAAAATATTTTTTGTTGTTTATTTTTAATTTTTTAATTTTAATTTTGGCAATTTATTAATAGGCCCAGTCTGAGATTTAAAGCGACAGCGCGTTAACTCGCTTGCTAAAAATAATAAATCCCTTTCAGACAAGAATTTAATAAAAATGAAACAAGAATATAAATTTACATATTTTACAACAATATGCATTGTCCATAACTGCATAGAGCGCGGCCATTTATATTATTAATTGCTGTTAAATTAATAACAAATATTGCATAACAAATAAAGTGGGCGGATTATTCAATAAGCTATTTGCATATTTCATAATTCACATTTATTACAAAATTCCATTTTTTTGTAGCAATTCAAAATGAAACAATAAAAGTGAGAGAGAGAGCGCGAGTGTGTGAGTGAAACAGTGGCAAACATATATAAATATATATATTCAAAAAAATATTATTATTATTAAAAAATAAATAAAGTGCGAAAAAGTGTTTTCAGTGAGCGAAATGAGCGACAGCAAAGGCGCTTTGTATCGCAATCAGCTGCAAAAACCTAAACCTAAACAGAAACCGATAGCGATAGCGAAACAGAATCAACAAGCGAATCGCATGAGCTGGAAGCGTCGCGGCGCCAAAGGATCAACAGTCAGCATCCGGCCAAGAGCAATGGCTGGGCACAATAGAGGAGCAGCTGTCGCTGGTTTCGGGCTGCTCTTTGGGCTGTTGCTGCTGCTGCAGCTGTTGGCAGCGACACAGTCAACGCCATCGCCCTCAACCATGCCACAGAAGCGAGGTAAGCACTGTTACTTCTTCTTCTTACTCTTACTCTTACTCTTACTCTTACTCTTACTCTTACTCTACATCATCTTCTTCGTCGTCTTCTTATTTGTTTTGTTGTTGTTTCGGCTGCTGCTGGTGGCTGGCGGCAAACGCCATTGTGGTTGGGGAGGGAAATGGCAAATAAATGTCAAATAACAGTGGCTCCCAATGTCGTTCACACACACACACAGACACATGTTTGGATATATTGGCCATTGTTGTGCGCTGTGCGGGTAAATAGGCAAAAAGACGTCAGCACAAAAGGCACAGCACGTTGCGTATACGCGCTGTTGCTCTTTGTCCCACTCCACTTACACTTCCCCTTCCCCTTCCCCTTCCCCAGCTCCTTCCCTGCTCACTCGAACTGCCGCTGACATCTTGAGTTTGCCTTTGATATTAACTAGGACCCAGAATGTGGGTAGCGGGCAGGGGCTGGCAAGGGTATATATTTTATTAACATTGCATTGCTTCCAACTCGCTGACATAATAGAAAATTGAATTGCTGCAGCAGCAGCAGCAACGACAACAACTGCTGCTGCTGTTGGCAGTGGCAACCTTGTTTACAGCCAATGCAATGCTTGGCAATTAGTTGAACATCGCTGAAGTATACAAAACATAATTAAGGCCAGGCAGCAGCAGCTAATCACAATGATGAACAGCTTTTGAAGGAGATTACAAGGTGAAAACTGTATTGGCATTTAGACAGAATTTAAAGCAGAATATATAATCAAATATACATATGTATATAAATAAATATAAATTCATTTTACATAAATTATAATATTTAAATACTATTTAAATGCTATATTCAAATTAAATACAATATGTAAATACTATTTAAATACTAAAATTTATATTTGAATATGTCGAAGATGGCTCTCAACATCAATCACGCCACGCTAAGGCATCTCTCTCGCTCTCGAGCCTCGCTCTCGAGCATAGAATTTACCGCTAATCCGTATTCCTCTTTTGTCTTTGCTTCTTACATAGCAGCGACACAGCCACGCATTGCATTGCAACATTGTGACTAACTAATAACATTACAGCTATTATGCTAACTCTTACGTAAATAAACATCTGACAAATACAATATTTAAATACTTTTTAAATACTAAAATTTGAATTAAATACAATACTTAATTTATTTTAATACTATATTTAAATAAATATATTTAATTACATATATATATATATATATATTTTTTTTTTATTTATAAATACTATTTAATTACTAAATATAAATAAAATAAAATGTCTAAATAATATTTAAATACTGTATTTATTTATTTTTAAATTTAAATAAATATATTTAATTACATATATATATATTTTTATATTTATAAATACTATTTAATTACTAAATTTAAATTAAATACAATATGTAAATAATATTTAAATACTAAATTTAAATTGAATACACTATTTAAATAATTTGTAAATACTAAATTTGAATTAAATACAATACTTAATTTATTTAAATACTATATTTTGTTTTATATATTTAAATAAATATATTTCATTACATATACATATATATATATTTTTTTTTTAATATTTATTCTTTTGTTTATTATAAATTTGATAATTTGTAATGAGCTAATTAACAGAATAGCGCTGCAGAAATTGCCTAAACTCTTTCAAATAGAAACAGAGCTTGGAAAAGTATTGATTGGGTTTGCAATAAGCCAAATTCTCTTTGGTTGCTGCTCCTTCCTAGCCCTTTCTGTAGCATAATATGTAGCTAGGCGATATTTTTCTACTCTTGAGTTAGATGCGAGCTACGAAATTTATTAATGCCATTGATTATGGGCCGAAATATGTTTCATGCTGCTTTTGTCTGTGTGCAGTTGAGCAGATGACTTGATATTAATCGGGGCAATATATTCAGTTGATATAAGAGATTTAATAACTACTGTATCTGTCTCACTCTCTCTCTCTCTCTCTCTCTCTCTCTCTCTCTCTCTCTCTCTCTCTCTCTCACTGTCTTTCTCTCACTTTCTTTCGGCGTTTCTTCCCTTCTTCCTTTGCACCTTATCTTACAGTGTATGTAGTCTGCTTCTCTTTTTATCTCCTGTTGCTACATATCTATCTCCTTCTTCTTTCTAAGTCTCACTCTTTCTTTCAGTTTTTTTTTACTCTCTCCTATTTCTTAGTCCCACTTTTGCCTGCTCTGTTCTTTTCTTTTCCCTCTCGCTGTCATTTTGTATATCTTTCTCTCTACCAAATACTCTCTAAATATCTCAACATTTCCCTATATCTGTATATCTCTATATCTCGTTTCTCTCCACATCTATCTGCTATTCTCATTTTATCTCTGTCTCTTTCTATATTTCTATCAGCCTTTCTCACTGTATAACCATCTCCCTCTTTCTCTATTGCTCATACGCGTTCTCTTTCTTGTCCCTCGCTCCCTCTTGCCCCTTCCCTGATGCCTTCGCATCATCTGCTATTACTCCTGCTGGCATTCAATATTGTCAAATAGTCTCCAATCTAGCATATCTTGGGTTTTTCCGCTAAATTGCGTGAGCTGCTGCTGCTTTTATCTGCAGGTCTTTAGCTCAGTCAGCAACAGCATCCGGCTGCTGTCGCGACTTTTTACGCATGGCTATGGCCATGGCCAGCTACTTGTTAGCCAGGCCGTCGCACAGCTTGGATCAACATGAACTTTTGCTTTCATTTCACGCCGGGGAACAATATCGTGGGCTGAGCTGCGATGCTGCTCCTTGAAGTTGACTGCATGAGCGGATGCCCAGATGACGCGACTCGACTCGACTCGAGTCCAATCCAGCAACAAAAGAGAGAGAGAGAGGGGGAGAGACTAAAATAAAGAAACTTTCTTCAAAAAACTTACTTGTTTTGTATACACATATTTGGCCGAAGCAAAAAACTTGACGCGACATTGTCGTAAATAAGAGACAAAAACTTTTCTATCCATGCGTTTTCCAGCTACTATAAATATATCCCTGTTAGTTATCTGGTGGCGGAGACAAAGCCGAAAAAATGAGAAGCAGCAGAAACAAACTTGTGAATGAATATGATAAGTTTGTTGTTATTGTTTGCGGCGGGAGCAGGAGGCGGAGCAGGAGCTGTTGGCGAGTGGCAACTGGGAGCTGCCATAAATTTGTGCTAATCCAATGTGGGCACAGTTTATAGGTGAAGTGAACTTTATGGATACTTGAGCGCCAAGTTGGAGATACTTTATGCTATTCCTCATATGCATGACTGCCAGCAAGTGTGCGAGTGTGTGTGTGTGTGTGTGTGTGTGGGTGTATATTGCTTGAAAGTTTTATGACTTGTGAAGCATGAAATGTGCAACAAATTGTAGCTGAAAGATGAGCATAGCGAAACACTGTATCGTAGCCATATCTATATCTATATATATATATATATATATATGTATTTGTGTGTGTGTCTGATTCAATGAGACGCTTAATATGGCCCAAGTCAATTGGCTTGTGTTAAATATCAAAGTTTCTATTGCTCAAGTGAGAGACGCACTGATGCAGTCGATGGGCGAACCTGGGCACTAGCTAATGTGAAATGTGATTAATCAAAGAACTTTTCTCACCCATTGGGAATGGCTATACAGGGTGGGTATAATGGTTTTGGAAGAATGCATTTAAGAGGAGGAGAAGGAGCTCATGGTACACGTATAAAATACTTACTTGAAACGACAAGTTTGTCCATTATTATAGAGCAAGTTTAGCAGTAGTTTTAATAGAAATTTTGCTCACTGATATGTTTTGTTTTGTCTCTTAAATGGCAATATATTGATATTGAGAAGAAACCATCGATATATCGTACAACATAAAAAACATCGATTATATCGATGGTTCCATCTATGGTTTCTTAGCTCTATGGCAGACCCTTGTCTTGCTCTCTGTCTTTCACTCTCTTCGTATTGATATTTCTCTGTTTATATCTATTAGTTTCTTTGGCTCGCTTTGGCTCGCTGTGGCTCTCCATCTCTCATTTATGTTTTCTACTTCTATCTTCTTCAATATCTCTCTTAAAAGCCTTTTACAGTTGGTTCTGTATCTCTCTATCTCTCTCTATTGTTACTCGTCTCTATATTCTTTCCTATCTCTCTCGCTCTCTCTTTCTTTCTCTCTCTCTCTTCATTTATTTCTCTCCCAATTCCTCCTTATCTGTTTTCTCTCTCTATCCAGTCTCTCTTCCCACTTTTACTTTCTTTTTCGTATATCTCTAACATTTTAATGCTCTCTCTTTCTCTCTCTCGCTCTCTCTGTCTATATCGTCATTTATTTCTCCCATTTCTCATCTGTTTTCTATCTCTCTTCTAAGTCTCTCCTGACACTGTTACTTTCCTTTTCGTATATCTCTCTCTCTCTCTCTCTCTCTCTCTCGCTCTCTCCAATTCCTCCTTATCTGTTCTGCCTCTTCTAAGTCTCTCCTCCCACTTTTACTTCCTTTTTCGTATATCTCTCACACATTTTAATGCTCTCTCTTTCTCTCTCGCTCTCTCTGTCTATCTCTTCATTTATTTTCTCATCTGTTTTCTGTCTCTCTTCTAAGTCTCTCCTCACACTGTTACTTTCCTTTTCCTATATCTCTTGCTCTCTCGTTCTCTCGCTCTCTCTCTCGCTCTCTGTCTCTCGCTCTCTCTCTCTCTCTCTCTCTCTCTTCATTTGTTTCTCTCTCCCAATTTCTCATCTGTTTTCTCTCTCTTCTAAGTCTCTCCTCCCATTTTTCCTTTCCTTTTTCGTATATATCTCTCGCATTTTAATCCTCCCTCTTTCTGTCTCTCTCGCTCTCTATCTCTCTCTCATTTGTTTCTCTCACAATTTCTATTCATCTGTTTTGTATCTCCTCTATGCCTCTCTCTTTTACTGGTACCTTTTAACTTTCTTTCGCTCTCTCTTTCTTCCTTTATCTCTCTCTCTCTCTCTCTCTCTCTCCCTTTAATTACTTTCAAATCTTTTTTCCACACCCTATAAACAAAACACTTTGATAAGACACAGCATAATATTATGTGTATATTCAATAATAATTATTGATGACAAATGAAAAGAAACTCAAGTTCATACGACACGTTTGACCTCAAAGAAACGCTTCAGGTAGTATATCTCGATGATGGTCATGCCCAGCAACAGTGAGGGCCCAAAAATGGACCAGGCCACCAGGCGGAAGTGCACATTGGCGCTGAGCTCGAGATGTCCTTTGTAGCGCACATGCATGTACTCCTGCTCGTGCTTCAAGGCAGTCATTTGGCTGGACAACTCGTTGATGTGCTCCTGCAGCTGCGCCTGTTCGACAACATCGTCGGCCCGCTTGTGCGGATCGATGTAGTGGGCGATATCCTTGACCACTATATAGTGAAACATTAGAACTTTCGGGGTCAGCGTCGATTTCGAGTTGTCGAAGCACAGTGTATATTGGCCATCCTTGCTGGCTGCGAATGTGTATTTGCCGCTCGTCTCGGCCTCGGCATGGTAGAGCCGCTCTGCATCGGGTGCCAAAATATCCATGGCAATGTCCTTGAAGCCACCCTCCATCACCTCGAAACTAATCGTGATCTTGTCCTTCTCGTGTGCGCGATCAAAGAAACAAGACGTCTCATGGGCATCCACTGTGACCAGAAAGCCGCGAGCTGTTCCCAACAGCGCTAAAATGCCTATTAAAATCAACATTTTGATATTGACTTTTGAATTTGTTAGTTTTATGTAAAGGAATTTTTATTTGTTCTCTTTTGTATTCCAGCTCAATGCAAATGTGATCGATGAGTCGATATATGAAATAATAATTTAAAAAAAATAATAAAAATAATAATAAATAATAATAATAAAAAAAATAATAATAAAAAATATAATAATAAAAAAAAATAATTAAAAAAAATAATGAAAAATAATAATAATAAAAATAAATAATAAAAAAAAATATTAATAATAAAATAATAATAAAAAAATAATAAAAAAAAATAATGAAAAATAATAATTATTAAAAAAATAATAATAATAATAAAAATAAATAATAAAAAAAATAATAATAATAAAATAATAATAAAATAATAATAAAAAAAAATAATAATAAAAAAATAATAAAAAAAAATAATAAAAAAAATAATGAAAAATAATAATTAAAAAAAAAATAATAATAATAAAAAGAATAATAAGAAAAAAACAATAAAAAAAAAATAATTAAAAATAATAACAATAAAAAAATAATAAAAAAAAAAATAATAATAAAAAAAAATAATAACAAAAAAAATAATAATAAGAAAAAAAAACTTTATTAATTTGGATGTATCAAACTTCTGATTTCAAATTAGAACTTATAAATAAAAATATATTTATTTTTGCTATTACTATATACAAATATAATTTTAAAAAATATTAATAATAAAAATAATAATAATTAATAATAAAAAATAATAATTTAAAATTAATTTAATTAATTTGGATATATCAAACTTCTGATATAAAATTAGAATTTATTAATAAAAATATATTTATTATTGCTATTACTATATACAAATATAATAAAAAAATATTAATAATAAAAATAATAATACAAAATAATAATACAAAATTAATTTAATAAACTTGTGTGAACGAAACTTGTTATTTCAACTTAGAATTTATTAATAAAAATATATTTATTATTGCTATTACTTTATACATATTATTTTGCAGCTGAAGCTTTGAGCTGCAATTAAATAAATTTCTATAAATATAAATAAATAATAAAATCATAAAAATAAATTCGGATTTTCATTTTATAATCAGTTTTCTTGCTTTAAAAAAATATATAAAAATTCATCAAATATCACAACTATTTAAATTCTAATTAAATTGCTTTCATAGAAATATTCACCAACATTTTTTGCGAATTTTTTCTTCTAATATTTACGTATATTTATATAAATAAAATTTCTATTGAAAATAGTTTGCATTTATTTGAAAGCTAATTAAGTAAAATACAAAACAAAAATGCAGCTGGACAAGCGAAATTAATAAAAGCAATAATTTCACATTTGCATTAAAATAAATTTCGTGTCTGGCATAAATAAATTTTTGCTTTATTTCTGCTTTGATTTTATTTGTATTATTTTGTGCGGCAACTGAAAACAGTTGAAATTTATTTGCCACATTTATATAGTTATAAATAGCAATTTGTTTGCCATTTGCTCAACAATTAAAACTGAGCTTTGTGTGGGGGCGTGGAGAAATTAAAAACCTTTTGTTGCTTTTTAGAGAGCACTTCAAAATGCTGCCCCAACGGCATTAAAAATGGATGACATTTTGACAATTGATGGCCGTGCGCCGTGCCAAGGAATCGATAACATAAAATATGCATTACCCAGTGTACATCAGAGCAAGCAGCCTGAAAGAATGGATGCTTGGGGGGCGGAAAAAGGGCGGGGTCGAACTGGGCAAATGGGCTGGGCGGCTGGCAGGCAGGCAGGATAATGGCAGGAATATGGAGCTGGAGCTGAATGCGAATGCAAAATGCGTTGCTGTTGCTGGGACAGCTGCCAATTTGCAATTTGCTTTTATCATCTTAATTTGATTTGAATCGTATTTGTGCTCAAATTCTGCAAACCCCATCAAAAGTTCACAATGGAATGCTGCGCAAATTAGCAGAGAAATCAATTATTTATTATGTCATTATTTGATGTACCTAATTGAAGTCCAATAACTAAATCTTATGCCCATGCACACAAAGCAAGCACACAGAGTGCAAATGTGGCTTGCAGAGTTGCAAACTTTAATTACTTTATACTTATGTCATTTCCATAAACAATGCCAGAGTTTAGCTTTGCTTCTAATCCATCTTACAATTCATAGCCATTTCAATTTATATATTCGCTTCAATGAAGGAATTGAAACTTTCTGAACAAAAATCACTTTTAATTATATCTCTAATGTATCTTCTATCTCTTTCTCTATTTTGCTTTCTTACAAATTGTACAATAATTTTTTTTGTAGTTACTAAATTCATATTCTTATTTAATACAATAAAATATTTATTTAAATGAAAATATGGATGGGCAAAAGATTTAATTAATGTTTATGCAAATATAACAAATATTTTAGGGAAACAATATTTCAGCTCAAATAAAATTCTCAAAAGAAAAAAACAAAGAAAAAAACCAAAGAAAAATATGTAAAAAATATATTTAATTAAATCGCATTTAATAATACCATTAATTTGACAAGTATTTGTAGAATTATTAATGGAAATATAAGAAATGAATGCACAAAAAATGTATTAATGAAATAGTATTTTTTTGAACAACTTTTTATGACATAATTATATATTGCGCTCTTAATGAAATATATTAACGTAAGTATGTAAATATTAAATTAAATAGATGCCTGTTATTAAAAAAATTATATATATACATACATATGTATATGTACATATATTATATGTAAATATAAACAAATATGTAATGCTAAAATTTTAAAATATAACAATTATAAAATTAAATTCAATTATTTTTCATGAAATCTTATACATTTACTTTAAAAATTATTTTTATATATAAATAATAAATTCATATTTGATTAAAATAAAAATAATATAGTTAGTTAAATAGGGTAAATATACATGAACACTCATGCTCACTCGCTCTCGCTCTATCTTATTAAAATAAAAATAATATAACATCACATGAACAATCATGCTCACTCGCTCTCGCTCTATTTTATTAGAATAAAAATAATATAACATTACAGAAATTGGGAAATACATGTATATACATATGTATATGAACAATCATGCTCACTCGCTCTCGCTCCGAGCACGAGCTTTCGGTCCTTTTCGTTTCTATTCTCATTCTAGTGCGGTGCATTCAACTTTTCGTCTCTTTTAACGATCATCCTTCGTTAGGCAGCGACACGATTGACGCTTGTACAATGAGAGAGTGAGCAGAGCTCAAAGAGCAAGTCCAAGCAATCGGTCTTCACATTGCAATGCATTGCAATGTGTCAATGCATTGATAAACACAGGCGCACATTCACACGCCGCATACACACTAACACATACACAAAAGACTTTTTGCTTCACTGAACACAATCAAATGGTTGGTGAGAAAATAAATAAATCAAATGGCAAAAGTCGATCACGAACGAACTCTTTAAAGAGAAGATGCAATCGGTTGCGCTCTGAATTATTTCTGAGTGTGAAAGACGCCTATTTGCTAATATCGAGAGATGGTCATTAGATATTTGTGCACTCTAATGATTTCATTTAATTATGGAAAATGTACATATTATTAAATATCAAATTTAAAAAAAAATAAAAAAACATATCACAAATACACAAAATTGTATAAAATACATTAAAAATAAAAAACTAAAAAATATATTAAAAGTATAACAATAGTAACAAATATTACTTAATTCTACAAGACAATCTCGTTTTGGCGCGGTGGTTCAACTATTCGGCTTGTGCTCTTTTAGCGATTATCGTTCGTTAGAGAGCGACACGATTGACGCTTGTACAATGAGAGAGTGAGAGAGTGAGCAGAGCTCAAAGAGCAAGTCCAAGCATTCGGGCTTCACATTGCAATGTGTCAATGCATTAATACACACAGGCACACATTTACACGTCGCATACACACTAATACATACGCAAAAGACTTTTTGCTTCACTGAACACAATCAAATGGTTGAGAAACAACGAGAAAATAGTCAAATGGCAAAAGTCGATCACGAACGACATTAAAGAGAAAATGTAATCGGTTGCTCTCTCTTAATTGTTGCTCAGAGTGAGTAAGACGCCTATTTGCTAATGATTACATTGTTAATATTATTAAATATGAAATAAAAAAAAAGACAAATAAATAGAGCAAAATGTAATAAGCATGATATATCTTTTATATTTTAATTAATTTTAATTGCTAATAACTTGAACTATTCTCTGCTCGATACATTTTGTTTTCTTGTATACAAGTCGAACATAAGCATTTGATGTAATCTGTCTGCAATTGCAATGAAACATTCGTGTTTTACAAAATGTACTCTAAAATACTTGCATAATCTCGAAGAGCATACAGTTTGCGATATCTGCAAAGTCTTGAGCGTAAAACATATCCTATTCAATTAAGTGCCATTTGCTGGGCTTACAACATTTGCGGAGCTCGTGCGAGGCAAGCCTGCTTAATTTGCATAACTTGAATAACTTGCATTCCACTTGAAGCGTTTACATTTTGTTAGCGGCGTCTGCTTCAGACTCGATAGACATTCAACTATTTCAAACAAAAGCCGAGAGTGTTGGCCATGACGATGATGATGTGTAGCCCGGGCAGCTTCAACTCGATATGCCAAATGGAAAATGGGATTTTCTTCGCTTTCGCTTAAACATTTTACAACTATTTGCTGGCTTTTGCTTTAGTTTTAGTTTTACTTTACTTTTTATATTTTTTTTTTGTTTGCGCGCTGTTTGAATATCCTTTATGATATTCAATTTCAAATTGTAATGCTTGAGGCGATTAAGTACACGCTTTACGCCACTTAACTTCATGTCTATGTGCTGCGGCGGTGCTGCTTCAACACTTTTTCTCTTAAGGTTTTTTTTTTTTGTCTCTTTACTCTTGCGACAGCCGAGTTCGGTTTGGTCGCGGTATTTGCACTACTTGAGTTACTTTGAGCAGCGCGTGCTGCTCGGCCGACACTTGACTCCTCACTCGACCCGGGCAGCAGCAGCAGCAGCAGCAGCAGCAGCGTCATCATCATCCGGCTCATGCTCATCATCATGACATCGACTCTCTTAAGTGCTGGTTCAGGCCGAAGCTAAAGCTGCTGCTGCAGCAGCCAAGGGCGAGGCGGGCGCGTGAAATGTTGTTTTTGCGTGCTTAAGAACTTTTTTTTTTTTTTTTTTTTTTTTTGCGCTGTCGTCGCCTTACATCCCTGGGATATCTCATGTGCGTACAGCTTAGCGGCTGGCGTTGCCAAGTCCCAAAACTCAGCTCGAGCGACAGATTTCGTAGCGTTTCGTTTCATTTCGTTTCGGTTCATATTTCTGTTACTTTTGCTGCAGCTGTTCCGCTCTCGACTGGCTTTAAGCGGCTTAAATTGCGAAGGAACTCTCTCCCGCTCTCTCCCTCTCCCTCTCTCACTCCCTCTCTCTGTCTAGCTGCCCATAATGGCTTGGCCGGTAGGCTCTTATTTTGCATTTCTAGTGGCAGTCAGCCACATGAGCAGAAAACTTTTCCAGGGCACTTTCCTTTCCTGCCAGCTACTCAATTATTATTATGCCGCCCAGCTGAAAAAGTTTCATTTGCGAATGACGTGCGTGCCAGCAACAGCTACAGCTACAGCTACAGCTACATTTACCTGCCTCCTTCATTCCTTTTCGCTTTTCTAGTTCTGCTGAATGTCGTCTTTCGTCTTGCGTCTCCCCTCATCAAATCATTTTTGTGGCCAATGCATTCGTGCGTGCTCTAATTTGCTTTGGGCTCACAGGAGTCGCTCTGTGTTGCGTTGATTGCTTGTCGGCAGTCCTAGTCGCATTTTAATGCCTTTTTAAAGGTGCAAATGATTTCGACCCCCCCACCACAGCCTATGACAAGTATTTTCTCTCTCTCTTGCGCTGCTTTTCTTTGCGTTTCGCCTGCTGCCAGTCGACAAAATCTCGCATTAGCCTAATTTTTACATTGTCGAACGAGACGACACGTGAGGCGTGAGACGTGAGAAGCCCGGAGGCACTGGTAGCTGCTATGAAAATTAAGAAATTACCATAAATGGCAAAGTTTAGTACAAAGCGCGGCAAATAATAAAATGTGTTGCCTACTTATTGGGGCGGCATTTAAATGAAATGCTTTGCCTACTTATTGGGGCTGCATTTAAATTAAATTCTTTTTCCTTTTCTTTCTTTGTTGTTTTGCATTTTAATTACATTTTATTGAAACAATTGCAAGAGATATAGAATTACAGAACTTATTTTTCTTCTGCTTCAAATGTAGCTAAACAATGCTCTTCTACTGCTTCACTTTTGTTGTTGTTGCTGGGGCTAGTGAAACTCTTTTACAGCCAGTCGCATTGCCAGCCAAGGACAGCCAACATTAGCTGCAAAATCTTGCTAATCTCACTTGAGTAAAGCACTTGAGCGAAACGAAGAAACATACAGAGCGAGAGAGGGAGAGGGAGAGGGATGTGAGCACTTGGAATGAAAGCAAATCGAGAATTGAGGCAAACAAACGCTGAGAATGAGCTGTAAAAAGGCTCAAGTATTGACAATGGCATCAAGGATATCGTCGTGGGCGTATCGCCTCGGATGATGTGTGTAATGCTGGCAATGGGCGTGGTAAACGCCCCCCTACCTCCCCCCTCCCACCCAGCCTTGACAACAAATTGGCAAATTTTGTGTAAAGATTTATTTCAATTGAAAGTGCCCGCCACGAGCTGTCAACAAGCAAGCCAGCTTCCAGCTAACCGAAGCAAGCCAGAATGTCAGCTAACGAGCTTCAATGAGGCATGCCAAGTACTTCCGCTATATGAATAGATATATATACATATATGTGTGTATATGCTTATGTAGGCTATGGCAGTGCCTGACATTGTGGCATTTAAGTTATGCCAGCGCAAAGCATTTTCCTTGTCCTGTTTTGCAACATTTTCCTATGTGTTGCCATAAAATGCACATTAGAATTTCCGCTCTTTCCTGCTACAAATTTCACTTATTTGCGCCAAGGCTAAGTAAGTTTACGAATGTTGCCAAAAATGCAATAAGTTGCTAGAATTTGCAGTTATATATATGTAAAAATAATTATAATACAATATATATATATATAGTATATTACGTATGGGGAAAGTCTATTTTAAGTTTGCATAAATATAAAATCATTTGTATATAAATTTATATAATTCATTCTTAAATCTGCTTTCTCTCTAACAAGCCAAACTTGTTAAAGCAGAAGAAGACTTCAATATAAATTTGAATTTATATTAATTTCATTATTATTATGGAACAATTGGTAATTTTTTTTTCATACATTAATTTCTAAATATTTTTTAACTAAATTTAAAAAAAAGCACTGCCTGACTACAAAATCTTAGCAAAGCTTTTGAGCTTCCGCTCTGAGCAACAGACTTTGTTTCTATTCGCTTTCGTTTCTTCGTCTTTCGTCTTCTGCTCAGCGCCACGAGCCGAACTATTCGTGTCACGATCTTCAAACGAACTTCGTTTAGGGAGAGGCACAATGGACGACAATGGACGAGCAACGAGTTAGCGAGCAACGACGTCAAAAAGTCAATGTCAACGCTCTTCACATACACACTCACATGCGAACTATGAACGTCGCGCTTAAGAGGTAAAGAGAGAGAGAGAGAGTGAATGAAAACTAATTAGAAAACAATATAATAAATGAAGAGCTCAATACTTAAGCTATTGTTAAGAGAACTCTAACAATTACTTAAGCGTTTAGCTCTTAAACTAAACGATGCGCTACTGTTATACTGTTCGATGCGCTGGCTGCTGTGCCCTATAAACTTCTTTAACTATTATATTTATTATTATTATTATTTATTTTATTATTATTTTTTTAATATTTTCATTTTTTTTTTATTTCTTATAAGTAAATATACATAAATGAATTGAAATATTTTTAAATGTAATTTGTTCCTATTCGCTTTCGTCTCTTCGTTTTTCGTCTTCTGCTCAGCGCCTCGAGCCGAACTATTAGTGTCACGATCTTCCAACGAACTTCGTTTAGGGAGAGACACAATGAGTCTTAGTTAGCGAGCAACGACGTCAAAAAGACGCTCTTCACATACACACGAACGTCGTGTTTGTTTTGCCAGCCGTTTGGCAGGCATAATCAAAGCACTTTGCGCAAGACACACACACTCACACACACACACACACTCTCTCTCTCTCTCTCTCTCTAATCTAACAAACTCTTACACTCTTTAACACTTTGACTTGAAATTGAAGTTAGTTTGCTTTGCCCACTCGCTCAGCTATCAAATATTTTTGCGGCGTTTTGTGATGGCAAACATTGTTCAGGACATTTGGCTATTGGCAATTGATTGAATTCAATTTTAAATGTTCCATTGTGTGCTCAATGAGTTGCTTTACATCTACACAGATACATGTATATTTGTGTGCCTGTCAATTAACCAAGTCTGCAATTGAAGCGCTGGCAAACACGAACTTGATGGCTGACAACAAAGCACAAGTTGAGTTTGTCAGTTGAGGGCAAAGCAGTTGCACTTCATTTTAAATACAATTGCAATGCTAAAGTTTATCACAATTACAACAATAAAATGAATATATTTTTGTTGTTTTTTATAGAATATATTTTATAAATTTTCTTTCATGTTATTTAATGCATTTATGTAAATATAATAATAATGTATTTAGTACATGTATGAAATAGCAATATTAAATATAAAAAATATATATAGTAAAGTATAAGGAAATTTCATTATTATATTTTGTATTATATTGTATAAATAAAAAGTATAAATGTATATTATATAAAAAAAAAAATAAATAAAATAAACATACACAAATAAATTAAAATAAAATAAATAAATAAACAAAAAGAGCAAAGCTTGATTTTTCATTGAAAATTGTTGAAGTTTTTTGTATTTTACTCTCGAAATTAGTTATATCTGTTGTCAAAGCTTTAAATATATGTGAAATTAAACATTAATGCTCCCATAGCAGCTCTGTACGAAATATTGCCGTTTAAGACGTTTATTTAAAATCATGAGAATTCATTTATTTTCACATTGTGCTATAAATATATGCGTATGCATGTAAACAATTATAACGGGAATATTTGGTAAGCGACAAAATACAGAGCTGCTATGGGAGCCACTACCACGATTGAGTAATACAGAGTCTTTTAACAGTGAACAACTACGAGAGCAAGTAAGAGAGCAACTACGAAAGCAACAGAAAAGGAAAAGAGAAAAACAATGCAAGTGCTCCGTAACAGTAGCACTCATTTTTTTTTCATTTGCTCTGCTCTCATCACGCTTTCACTGCTTATGCTATTACTGCAACTACAAATAGCGGATCGCAAATTTTTTGCTCTTGCTATTGCTCGTGCTCCGATGTTCTATTCTATGGAGCAGAGCAGAAGAGCATTCGTTTTGTTTTTGTGCTCTCTGCTATGCTACGTAGCCTTTCGAAATCAGAGCAATAGCGAGAGCAACAAAAAATACTCCGTTGTAGCAAAGCATTTTCAATAACTGTGATTAATTATTAAAGTTTTATTTATTAATTATTAAATTAGAAATCATTTTTATTATGATAAATTTAGTGAAAGCAACGAAAAAGTTTTAGTTGCAATGGCTAGAAAGTTAATGCTGAGCCCTTTTAAGAGAAATTTGAATGAAAAATGAGTTAAAGAGAGATTTTTATTTAATACAATTTTGGGTTAGGTTTGATGCTAACCTCTCTTTTAGTTGCAATGGCTAGAAAGTTAATGCTTCAAGCTGAGCCCTTTTAAGAGAAATTTGAATGAAAAATGAGTTAAAGAGAGATTTTTATTTAATACAATTTTGGGTTAGGTTTGATGCTAACCTCTCTTGCATTTATTATAGACTGTGCATCATTTCTATGATTGTCAAGTCGAATTTATTAATCCAATTTCATTTGAATAGCTTAACTCTCTTTAGACAATCGTTCATCCAATTAAGGCTTCACATATAGTGCGTATAAAGACAATCTCTGCAGCAGTTTCTTTGACTATTATAATTACTGAAGGCTGAGCCTCAAACACCTGCAGTTGGATAAGCTAACTGCCAACTGTAGGCAATCAGATATGCAAGTTGATTTCAAATACATTTAACTTTCTAATTACATCGACACACACACACACACTGGGACACTTTTGGGCTTTAAGCTGCAGAACCCGTTTCATTATCTCTAATTAGCTTTCGGCTCTGACACAAGCAATCAGAGCTATTTCATACGTCGCAGTCGATGCCATGGGATTTGCTTAGCTCCAATGTCTCTCGCAATTTCACGCTAGCGCATTTGTTGTCGCTTGTCTAGTGGAAATCGGGCTGAGATAAATGAAATGACAAATTCAATGATAATCATTTTGCAGGCAAATTCAATTAACAAAATGTGCTTAGCAGCAGCCGAGGCAGCCGAGGCAGCGCCGCCTGGGCAAATGACAAAATTTAATTTCAAGCGTAGAAAGTTGAGAGTCGTGCGAATTTAAGCAGGTTTCATTTTTGCTTGGTGAGAGGGGCGTGGCTTACACATAACACCAAATTGTAAGCGTCTGAATAATCCACAAGAACTCACACACACGCACAACCACACCCACACACACACACGCACATTTGTGTGAGCCACGAAAAATTTAATTTTCTCACATTACTTGTGCATACTTGCCAAGGCCTGAGGCAGCTAACCCAAACTCTTTAGACAGCGCTGTGTGTGTATGTGTCCTCTATACACACACATACATAAATATATATATTTATATATATATATGGTACACGCAAACTGTAGAGAGTATTTAATGTATGTGTAGTATTGAAACAATGTGCAAATTGCGCATACGCACAGTTATGCACTCACACACACACACACACACACACACACACACACACACACTCGCACACCTTTAACTTTTCGTTTTTACTTTATTTGATAAGCACGTCATTTGCATATGGCAAGCTAACAGCAGCGTAGCAGGGTATATGCCAAAAGGGGTCATAACTTAAATCAGCGTCGTGTCAAATATGTTGCCAGTTTGCACTGACAATAAACGGGACGAAATAAAGGAAAACAGCCAGCAGCAGGAAGAGTAGTAGGAGGAGGAACAGGAGTAGCAGCAGGAGGAACAGCAGCAGCAGGAGGAGCAGCAGTAGCAGCAGGAGGAGCAGGAAGAGCAGGAGGAGCAGGAGGAGCAGGAGGAGCAGGAGTAGTAGCAGTAGCAGAAGGAGGAGGAGCAGGGCTAACAGAAGGAGGAGCAGGAGTAGCAACAGGAGGAGCAGGTGGAGCACGAGTAGCAGGAGGAGCAGCAGGAGGAGCAGCAGGAGGAGCAGAAGGAGGAGCAGGAGTAACAGCGGCAGGAGCAGGAGGAGCAGCAGGAGGAGGAGCAGGAGAAGCAGGAGGAGCAGCAGGAGGAGCAGGAGCAGCAGCAGGAGTAGTAGGAGGAGGAGCAGGAGGAGGAGCAGCAGGAGGAACAGGAGTAGCAGCAGCAGGAGCAACAGGAGAAACAGGCGGCAGGAGGAGCAGGAGGAGCACTAGTAGCAGCAGGAGGAGCGGGAGTAGCAGGAGGAGCGGGAGTAGCAGGAGGAGCAGCAGGAGGAGCAGGCGGAGCAGCAGGAGGAACAGCAAAAGGAGCAGCAGGAGGAGCAGCAGTAGCAGCAGGCGGAGCAGGAGTAGCAGCAGTAGCAACAGGAGGAGCAGGAGTAGCATCAGGATGAGCAGGAGGAGCAGCAGGAGGAGCAGGAGTAGTAGCAGTACCAGCAGGAGGAGCAAGAGTAGTAGCAGTAGCAGCAGGAAGAGCAGGGGTAACAGCAGGAGGAGCAGGCGGAGCAGCAGGAGGAGGAGCAGCAGCAGCAGGAGGAGCAGCAGGAGGAGGACCAGGAGCAGCAGTAGCAACAGGAGGAGCTGGAGTAACATCAGCAGGAGCAGGAGGAGCAGGGGTAACAGGAGCAAGAGTAGCAGCAGCAGCAACTACAGCAGAGGCAGCAGTAGCAGCAGGATGAGCAGGAGTAGCAACAGCTATATGCAGTGCCATGCAAGAGATTTCGAGTTCAGAACTGTCGAAATCAACAGAGCTTCCTTTGCAACAAATCACATTGACTTGTCAGAAATCAATGTGACGCTTCTGCTTGAGTTATTATAATATTTTATATCAAATAGCAAATGTTAAGCATTCATATACATATGCATATAGTATAGCTAGCAAATAACAGTCAAGCATAGCAGAAAAATGATGATAAGCACTTGCGCTCGCTCGGAGCTGCATGCGCCTTGCGCCCCTCTCAGCGATTCTCACAGCTGTTGATTTTGATTTTCTTGTAGCTGAAACTCTCTCTTTTCTCTCTTTTTTTTCAAGAGACTCACTTCTCAGTGCGTTTAAGCTCAGCTGTTTAAATCTCACATTAAATTGCCAACATAATTGTTGTTTTTTGGCATTCTTGGAACTTGAACTTGTTTCGTAGTCAGTGGAAAGTCTTCTTAAGAAGTCGAGGCTTTAGGTCAACATGCGTCAGCCTAAGTGAATTCTTATTAAATTGAGTCTTTACTCAATGGACTGGACTCGCTTGCTTATACAGCGCTTGCTCTGACTGCTTTGCAATATAAATTCTTCATAATGAAAACTGACAACAAGAAAATTCTTTATTAAAATATATAAACCTTAATATATATAGCTATGAAGCCCTTTTAGAAAAGTTTCATATAACAAAGCCAAAGCGGTTGCTTTTTCTGATAATTTCAAACTTTTTATTAAGTTTCCAACATGAAATAAGCGTTAAATGAGTGCAGAGTGTGCATAGGAGTGGGACGGGTATTGTTACAGCCTCTAACAGCTGCAATGCCTTCTCCGTGATTCTCATTAAACTGAGTTTGCTCCTACTACTATTGAAGAGAACGTGCTTCTACAGTAAAGGCGATTGCCCTTCTCAGAGATTCTCAGTGAATAGGTTTAAGCCCTTTCTCAGAAATGCTCAACGAATAGTTTTGCTTCTAGAAATCTCTTTAGCAATTGCAAAACCCATTAAATGAATGTTCCATTTTATATAGAGCAAATAAAATCTGAAAACAAGTAAAGGATTTAAGAGCTGTGCTAGTTTCGCACACACTCACACATACATATATTGAAATGCAGGCAACAAATGTTTGTGCCTTTTTAAGATGTTGTACTAGTTTATGGCCACAGAGTTTAGGCAAAGACTGCGTCGTTTGCTCGCCATATGTTTATGAACGCCTGGAAATTGGCCATGCGAAGGCGCACATAATTCCTGGAAAAGAACAATTTGTTTGGCTGGCTGCAGGCGAGAAGTTCTTGGTTGCCTTCGCCTTCATTTGCCGTCGGTGTATAAAATTACAATAAATCCTTGCATTTTAGCTGCAAATAAACAAAGATTTGCAGCTGCACAGAAACAAAACGAAACGAAACGAAACGAAACAGGGCGCTAAAACAAAACAGCTGCCGGGCCAAAGTGCATGCAAAGTGGCAATTGAGGAGGAAGGGGATGCAGCGGAATGGCAAGTAGTTGTGCCAAGGCAAAAAGGGATTTCATGTAGGAGTTAGAGTCGCTGCGAAACGAATCCTTGTTCTGCTTTGGCTTGGCTGTTAAATCAACATGTAAGCATTTAATGCGGCGCCCCCAGAAGCTGAAAAAGCGTAAAATTCCCCAAATGACCATAAATTTTAGTGTTTGCCATTGTTGCTGCTGCTGCTTCCTTTAACACACATACTATATATATACATATATATATAAATTTATATATATATATTTCTGTTCTTTATTTGTATTGCCTGGGCTAAAAAGGCAGCAGCAGCGAGAGTCGCAGCAAGCGTGGCAAACTTCAGCAAACACTTGAAGAAATAAATGGCATTTTGGGTTATGTGCAATAATAAAATGGAAATTGTGCAAAAATATGTTCTTACTCGCATGTCTCTCACTCTCCCTCTCTCTCTCTCTCGCTATCTCTCTCTGCGTCTGTTGAAAATAACTTCCATGCTAACTGGAACTGGTTTGATATAATGGCCTCATGTGGCAGTTTCTTTTTACCAGCTTAGAGAGGTTCATGAACTGTTGACAGTGACTGTTATGGAGAAAGAAAGCATAGCTTGATCGAGAATTTAATCAAACTCAACAAACTATGATTGAATTAGGTGGAATTGCTAGTGAAAAGAGAGAGAGGGAGAGACAAAGAGTGAGAGAGTGCCAGAGAGAGCGAGAGTAGCTTATGGTCTTTAGTTATAGTTGCAATAGTTGGCTAAATAGCATAATATACTATACTATATATTTTAAATTGTATATTCTATATTTTATATTTTATATTCAACATTTTATATTTTATTATTTGTATTTTATATTTTATATTCTATATTTTATATTTTATTTAAATATTTTACATTTTATATTTTATTTCTAAATTTTATATTTTTGTATTTTTTGTTTTATATTTTATATTTCAATTTATATATCTTTTTATATTTTACATTTTATATTTATATTTTATTAATTATATTTTATATTCTATATGTTTTGTTTTATATTCTATATTTTATATTTAAAAATTCATATTATATTTTATATTCTATATTCTATATTTTATATTTTATATATTATATTTTTTTATTTTTTTTATATTTATAATTATATTTCGTATTTTATATTTTTTATATTTTACATTTTTTATTTTATTTCTAAATTTTATATTTTTGTATTTTTTGTTTTATATTTTACATATAAATTATATTTTATTTTTTATATTTTACATTTTATATTTATAATTTATTATTTATATTTTATATTCTATATTTTATATTTAAAAATTCATATTATATTTTATATTTAAAATTTAATATTTTATATTCTATATTATAATTTTATATTTTATAATCTATATTTTAAATTCTAAATTTTTTTTTTATATTTCATATTTTTTATTTTTTTTTTTATTTATAATTATATTTTATATTTTATTTTATATATTTTACATTTTATATTTCATATTTTACATTTTATATTTTACTTTTAAATTTTTATATTTTTTTGTTTTATATTTTATATATAAATTATATTTTATTTTTTATATTTTACATTTTATATTTTATATTTATATTTTACATTTTACATATTACATTTTATATTTTATATTTCTTATTTTTTTTATTTTTTTATTTTTTTATTATTTTTATTATTTTTTTATTTTTTTATATTTTACATTTCATATTTTATATTCATAATTTTATATTAAACAAAAATTTTTTTTATATATTATATATCTTTTTTCATATTTTATATTTTAAATTTAAATTTTATTTTGTATATCTTTTTTTATATCTTTTTTTTTATATTTTATGTTTAATATTTTATGTTATATATTTTATAATTTTTTTTTTAATTTTGCATTTTATATTTTACATTTTACATTTTATACATATTTTTTAAACGTTATTATTGAGCAACTATAAACATTTTTCATGCAGCCCACGTAATTTAATAAAAACATTTTTCTTTTGTGTAAGCACAGGCTTAACTCAATTAAAATGTTCTCTGCTCTGGCAGATATATCTATTTGAAGCAATTTGCCAACGAAAACCAAAGATGCTGCGTGCATTTTTATTCTATACATGTTATTATATTTTATTTATTTATTTATTATATTTCTCTAGTGGCTCTCAGCTTTGCTTTAAGTTTGTTACAGTTTTTTGAAAGCAACTCTGAACAGAAATCCGAATTAATCTTGTTGCTCCTGGCTACTTAAGTATATCCAAATTCATTTATGTTTGAGTAAAATACTTCGAATTGCCATTGCCCGCTAGGCATAAGTATTAGATGAAAGAGAACCGTATGCATAGTGAATAGATAGTACAGAGAAACATGATTTATGGTTAAAGCACTAGAATATTGATTGCGTAAGCTGTAAATCTAAGCCAGATACTCTTCGTTTACTGTGTCTATGTGAATTCACTTCAATGTCTTATCATAAAGGGGACTGTAAAAATTCTGAGAATAAAACTTTGAATAGTTCTTCTTGAAAAATACCTTGCATGCTTTTAAAAACGCTTTAAGAATCAAAGTTAATCGACTCTCTTGAGCAAGTGCATCCAATTATTTGCATCGTAGCGATTTTTATTTTTATATACCCTAAACGAATATGAGTAAAGAGTATATTAGTGTTAAGCAAATTTATGTGGCAGGCAAAAGTAAATAAAGTTTTTTTTTTTTATCGAATCTTACACTGGAATATCTCCTACTCATATCTCCTTCCCCATCGCAGCTAGACTTAACTCTTTCGAGTTTCATTTGTAGCATATCTTCTAGTTGCGCATACCCGCTATGGCCACACTACGCTTAGCTCTTTTTATTGTCTTGTGGCAGTTGTGAAAGTTCAAGAATTCTTAGCCTGGCTGCATTTCGTCGAAACCTAAAATCGATGCCAGGCAACCGAAGAGGAAATTGCGATTTTACTGCTTTTACTTGGGAGCGTTGTTGTGTGCATTGATGTTGATTTGGTAGCTGGATGAAGGAATTTTTTTGATTTTGCTTCTTTAAAAGAAAATACTATATAGTTGAGCAGAAAGCAAGTCAGCCAAGAGTTCCATAGAGAAAGCCATCTCTCGCTCTCTCTCTGTCTCTGTCTGATTTGTTGCCAAGTGTGCGAGCGTTGAGTGTGTTTAGTTGCGCGTATGCAGCTATTTTTTGTAGCTAAAAAGCGTACACACACACACACACGCATATGCATCCTGTATCAGGACTAAAAGGGGCGACTTTTGGGATCTGCCCTTTTCATATGCATTTCGAGTGCCCGACGGCGGTCAAAGTAAAAGCGCCTGGCTGAGGCTCTAGCTTTGGCTTTTGCTCTCAACTATGTTGTTTTGTTTTCCCTCTCCCCCTCTCTCTCTCTCTTTGAATATATTGCTGTGCATGTGTGTGTGTGTGTGTGTGGGTGTTTGTGTGATGTCAAAGTAAAAGTTTGCTGCGCTCCTTTGGGCGCCTGAACTGAACTGAACTCAACTGTAATCTCGTGCCGCTGTTTTGCATTTCGCCCGCTCTGCTGTCAGCGGCGTCGCCTCTGATTTTCAGTTTCAGTTTGCTGCTTGCCCGAGGGCCAGGTTTTTGACTATAGCATATTGTGCTCGCTATTTGTCCCAAATGTGCGCCGCCATTTCCTTTTTTTTTTTGCAGCCCGTTTTTGTTGCTGTTAAGCCAAAGAATTAAAACGTGCACAGCCAAAGAGATACATGCATATACATATATATTTATTTATACTTTTTTTTTGATGATGAGTCCCGGGAGTTTGAGCCAGCGAATCTATGAGATAAAACTTTTTTACGCGCTTTTTTGTGGTTATTTAAAGTAGCTGAGTTGGTTTACGTTTGTAGCATTGGCTTAAAAAAGCAGTTATTGAGTGCATAAAAAATAACTGAAATTCATAATAATTACCTATAAAGAAAAAAGTATTAATAATAATGCATTACCTACTTTGACTATTTTATTGATTACAGTTAATAGTTTTGTACGCTTCCAGTCTAGAAAAAAAAAGAAAGATTTTAATTAGTTGATTAGCTCAGATATATATTGATTTTAGCTGGGCAATCAATATGCGCTTAACTGTTCACCTTTTCAACTAATTGAAAACTCTTTCCTTATTTTTTTACCACGCTGCAAAATAATAGTAAAATATTTCTATTCTTTCTATTCTTTTTTTCTAATTTTTTTTTTTTTTTTTTAGTAGTTAACACCACTGAATTAATAATAATTACCTTTTGTTACTCTGTAAAACAATATAATTTCATTTAATATAAAACTAAATATATTTGTTGTTATACCCTGAACCCATTGAAAATGGGAATTCAGGGTATAATGGTTTTGTGAAAATGTATGTAACAGGCAGAAGGAGACGTCGCAGACCCCATAAAGTATATATATTCTTGATCAGCATAAAAAAATAAGTTGATTGAGCCCTGTCCGTCTGTCTGTCCGTCCGTCCGTCCGTCCGTATGAACGTCGAGATTTTGGAAACTACAAGAGCTAGAGAGCTGAAATGAAAATACATGAACACTCGTATGTTAGCTACGCAGTACGAGTTTATTTTGTTTTTTCGATAACTCATCCCATTTCCAAATTATCGATAAAAAATCGAATTCGTTTCAATTTTTTTGGTTTTCTGAGTATAGCTTCTACACCGTTTTACCTAAAGACTTTAAATTTGTATATTTAGATAGATATTATGAATACGCAGATTATGTAATTTTTTTTTATTTTGGAAATAATTTCAAATACTAGAGACTTGAAATTTGGCACATAGACACATTTTGATATTCTTAATCTACTCTGAAAATTTCATTAAGATCATCCATCTAGAAATGGAGTTATAAGCGTTCAAAGTATCACTTTTTTAGCAGGGTTGCATTTCAAATACTAGAGACATGCAGTTTGGTTTAGCATATAGATATGAATATCATAATCATAATCTGAAGATATCAATACGATTGTTCATCTAGAAACAGAATTATTAATTATCAAAGTTTTCTCATCAAAACCCATGCGGCGCAGCAACAAAGGCAGAGAGAGGCAGCAAGACGCTTGCAATGCTTACACACATGCATACACACATACATGCATACACACATACATTCATACAAGCGTAGATCAGTGCCTATGTGTGCGCGTGGTTTTGCATGCGTGCAGAAACGAATCGAATAATTCTTGGGATATTATTCGTTCGAAGAAGGGCTCAGGGGATTTCGTAGTCGAGCAGTCTCGACTACAGCTTTCTTACTTGTTTATATTAAATAATTTAATATAATTTAAAACTAAATATATTTGTTGTTTTATTATTTTTTTTATTCATATAAATATCTTTTTTTCATTATAAAATTTCTAAAAAAAATTATAACTATTAATAAAATACTTGTATAAATTACAAATAAATAATTTTTTAATAAAAATAATTAATTTGTAATAATTAAAAAATAATTTGTTAATAAAAATAATTAATTTTTAATTCCATGTATTATATAAAATATTTTTAGAATATTATTTAAATATATTTTAGTCGTGCATTAAATTTTATAATATATTTAAATAATAATCTAATCATATTTATTTTTAAAATTGGAATTGCCAACATATTTAACTATTAATGTTAATATTATTATAAATTTTTATATTTATATATATTTTATATTTAAATAATATTCTAAGCATATTTTTAAATTGCAATTGCCAGCATATTCAACTATTAATGTTAATAGTTGCAAAATAAACCTATTAACATCATTTGAAAATTGTTTAGCTGTTTTAAGCACTCTCTGGAAAATTGAAGTGGAATTTCAACTTTGAGCCATTTCGTGCAGCTGGTTATGTGAAAACTTTAAGCAAATTATGACGTTTATTAAAAAGCTTTAAATGCTATCTCATCAGGTGTGCAGGAGAGATAGAGAGAGAGGGAGAGAGGGGGATAGAGTGAGGGAGAGAGCTGCAGGCTGAGTCTGCGTCTATCTATCTAGTTGCATGAGAACACGTCTCAGGCTCGAGGCACATGCAAAAACTTTAATGGCACACACACAC
This sequence comes from Drosophila buzzatii, assembly GCA_035045845.1. Lineage (NCBI taxonomy): Eukaryota > Metazoa > Arthropoda > Insecta > Diptera > Drosophilidae > Drosophila > Drosophila buzzatii. Next base: position 9,217,737 of record JAWNOS010000244.1, on the reverse strand, counting down.
ACACACACTCACGCACATGTGTGTGCATTGTCCATAGCTGGTAAAAGTTAGTTTTTGGGTAAAAACTTGAAGTAATTTGCACAGTAATTGGGTATTAACCTAGCTGAACAAGCCAAATAAATGGCTCGAGTTTAGAGCACGTTTGCTAGCCCATCAGGCCATCCGTCGGTCAAGTCATACGCACATTCTAAAACTGACGCCAAAGTGCTCAGCCATTTCTCACAGCGCTACGTGAGCTGGCCAAGAGTTGAGCTCACTTCCACTCGTGCACTGCGCTCAATTTTGATGGATTCATTTATGGCCCAAAGTGGACAGGCAGCGTCAATAGCTTCTTCACTCGCTGCACTCTTGTTCAAAGCTCACTCAACTTGTGGCCAGTTGTTTATACAGTTTTACATTCGCCATTTTCCCATTTTCCAGTTGACCGCTGGCGCTGTTTTTCCGTTCTGTTTTTTTTTTTCGCCAGCCTTTATTTGATATTAAATATTAACAAAATGGCCTCAATGTGCAGCACAGCGTGTGAGTGAGTGTAAACTTGGCGCTTTATCCTTAAACATACACACACGCACAGAGGCACACACGTGCTGCATGTGTTTCGTTTATAAATTTATATAGAAACAAAGTTACGTCTGACGTCGTTGTTTGTTTCGCAAATTTTCCTTTCCTCACACCGCTTCCCTCCCTCGCTTTTGGCTGTTGATGTTGTTTATTTGCTTCACTGACGCATTTGCTGCTCGTCTGCTGCTGCTGCTGCTTCATCTTCTTCTTGCTGTTATGGGGTTAGCACACTGAATACCCTGCGCTATGCGCGATAAATTGATTCATTATATTGGAAGTATTTTTATTTATTTTTTAGCAAGTGTATAGATATTTTTGCATAATTTATAAGGCAGCTTGAAAATAGTAAGTTTCACAAAAATTGTAGTCAAAAAGTCTTTGAGTTTGATTTGCATATTGAAAGCTTAGCCATTGTTATGTTAATTAGTATGCGAAGTGCATTGGCAGAGTCTTAATTGCTGCGACTGCCAAAGTCTCAAATTGAAGTCTGCTTGAGGGCGCTGATTGGCGCTGTTGGCGGCAAAAGTTTTACGCTTGAAGTTCGCAATGTCAATGGCTCTGCAAGGCACTCGAATATCTGTCTAGTTGAATATTTGATTTCAAGTTTGTATTTAAGACAAAGATTGAGCAGCTAAAACGTGACACAGCGTCTGCATTTTAGTACTAGAAAATATTATTTGTTGTGAAATTGGAAAGGTTCTTTGAAAGCGGTTAATAATTAAATATTTTATTTCCTAGTTAGTTGCTTTAAGTATTTCATATACAATTTTGTAATGATAGCAAATATATATTATTTTATTTTATTTATTATAAATTTTATTTCAAATTTATTTTAATTTAATTTATTTTGTATAATATTTATTATATATTTCTCTGCTTTGAAAGCGATTAATAATTTAATATTTTTTTCTTAGTTAGTTGCTTTAAGTTTTTCATATACAATTTTGTAATTATAGCAAATATATTTTATTTTATTTTATGTATTATAAAAACATATTATAGGTTTAAAATTTAGTTTAATATGCGACTTATATTTATTATATTTTTCATTTGCTTTTAATTTACAAAAAATTAGCTATACTATTATCGTATCTTTACGATTTATTAAATTTTTGGAATATCATTCAAACCAAAATGCTAAAAATATATATATATATATATATATATATATTTTTTTTTTTTTGTTTTAATGATAAATACATTATATACTAAAATAAATTTAAAAAAATATATATTTATTAGAATATTGGTTTGAATGATATTCCAAAAATTTTATAAATCCTAAAGCTACGATAAATTATTTATTTATTTATGCATATTATATATTTTTTTATTTATTTTATTTTATTTGAATTAAATTAAATAAATAAGTAATATTTTTTTACATTTACAATTTTATTTATTTATTACTATATATTTTATTTTATTTTATTTAAATTCAATTCAATAAATAAGTAATATTTTTTACATATCTCATTTTATTTATTTATTTATTTCTATATTTTTATTTATAAATAATATTTTAATATTTTTAATAATTTATTTTTTAATTCTAATATTAATTTAAATTAATAATTTTAATATTTTTTTAATATCTGCTTTGCTAATATTATTATTAAAAACTTATTAAATTTTGTATAATTTTTATTAATTTTATAAACTATTACTAAAGCTTTTGAAGTGTCCAGTAATACCTTTTCCATAACATATTTAATCTAATTCAACTGTTTTTAGTGCTACTGTTTTTATTGCCTTGATCAAACTCTTTTCAGCCGACGTCAATTAAACAAAATATTTGTTTTTTTATAAAGCTCGCAGCTGGCTGCGTTTATTTGTTTTATAAACATTAACTGTGCATATGCGCATGCATAAATGCACACACACACACACACACACACGCACACACACACACAGTCAAGTCACTTTATTGAGCAGCTGCTGGCAACTGTGCAGCCTTCTCACTTCGCGCTGATAATCACATTTCGCGAATGCTTTTTGCTATACAAACTTGCACACACTCATGCCAGCACACACACACACACACACATACCCTTGCACACACATACACCGACGCATAGCCTCTCACATGGAAATTAAGTTAATGTTTGCTTATGAATAAGCAAATAAGCGCCTATAGAGTTGCCAAACGGCGGATATGGCAGCGGATTTTGGTATCTGAAAATCTGGAAACTGTAATCTGGATGCCATGATGGACTCTCTCTCACTCTCTCACTCTCTCACTCTCTCTCTCCCTCTCTCTCTCTCTCTCTCTGTCTCTCACTAACGTTTACATTTTGAAATGGCCAACACGTGTGGATGGCCAAAAAAACTCAGCCATGTCCACCGCACGCCCCTCACCCCTTGAGAGCTCGCTCATTTCAATTTGTGTGCATTTCAATGCAGACGGTGCTCAAACTTTTTCCATTTCGTTCTGTCTCCTTGTTGTTGTTGTTGTTGTTATGTTATGCATGCTCTGAGCATTTCTTGTGCGCACGTTTCATATGATTGTGTGCAAAATACTTTGCCTGCTTTCATTTTGTTTTCGTTTTCTCCCTCTCTCTCTCTCTCTATCTCTTGCTTGTGTTTGTGTTGATAATTAGCATTCGCTGCGCATTAATATTAATTAGTTAGTTATGCGCCGTCTGTTAAGTCCTTTCACTGGCATTGGCCATTGGTTTAGTCCATTGCCGCTTGGTCGAGCTTTTAACTCCACTTTGAGCCCAGCCATTGTCCATGCATTTTGATTAACTTTTATTAAATGCTGCTGGCCTGGCCTGGTCTGGGTCATCATTGACGTGGGTGTGGGCGTGGGCGGCTTTAATGGCAATTGCCTGTTTATTGAACTAATTGCCAAATTTATTTGCATTTGCCCAAGTAAACACGTTTGTGAACAACAACAAATGGACGCACTAAGTGCCTTACTTTTAGTCTAGTATGTGTCTGTGTGTGTGTGCCAAAAGCCTGGCTAAGTGCATAAAGAGCATTCGCGATCGCGCTAAATGCTAATAAATTGATGCACTTTGCATGTATTTACGAATAATAACTACGTTTTGTATGCAAATCAAGCTAAGCTAGCCAATGCTGTTTTATTATTTACGCTCTCTTCGCGAGATCAAACGAATGAAAATCATGCTCACTCGCTCTCGCAGCAAGCAAAAGACTTCGGTTCGTTTCGTTGTCGGCTGTTCGCCTTGTGTTGGACTATTCGTGTGAAGCTCTTTGAACGAACATCGTGCGATGAACGTTCGCAAAATGAGTGTGAGTATATGAGCATATAAAGAAAAAGAGTCAATGCGTACGCTCTTCACATTCACACACATACATACATACATAGACTTCGATTAAAGTGCTTCATGAGCGAAGCCTTTCTCTCATCGACTTTTTCTCTTATTAAACATTCATTCGAAATATGAGATAACGAACTGATGCAATCGGCTGCTCTCTGAGTGTTTTCTCAGACTCACATCTCAAGCAGCTTTACATAATTTAATATGTGTCGGAGTTGCCATCTATTCTTTTTACAACTAGCGATAATGCTTTCAGCGCAGCGAGTCGTAATTGCAATTTTGCTTCTTCTGACTTTGTCTTCTGAAGTCACGTACGCACAGCTTTAATGCTCGTGCCTATGTATGTATCTTCTCTTTCTCATTACATAGCAACATCAATCACGCCTCACTCGACTGAGGCATCTCTCTCGCTCTCGAGCCTCGCTCTCGAGCATAGAATTTACCGCTAATCCGTATTCCTCTTTTGTCTTTGCTTTTTACATAGCAGTGACACAGCCACGCAAACATAACATATTTATGTTATTAACATAACATAGCCTATTATGCTAATTCTTACGTAGATAAATTAATTTAAAAAAGAATTTAATTTTAATTTAATTTAATTTACTATATCTATACAAATGCTTAGCAACAAAGCTAGTAAAATTGATAAAATTTAAAACATTTTCCTTGCTTTAAGTTCATGAGATTCATTCATATCGTATAAGACAAGACACAATTGAATGTGGAATAACAAGTGCTGGAATTAATATTTAATAATCTTGTGCAAGTAACTCGCTTAATAATTGAAATATTTCAGCACAGCTTGAATTCGACTTGCTTAAGTTTCAGACTAAATTCCTATTAAGCCAATGCAGGTTGGAGCATTTCAAGAGACAATGAAACTAACGTTTAATGTGCTCTGCTGGCCAAGCAAAATACATATCTCTCTCTCTCTCTCTCTCTGTCTCTCGTTTTCTTTCTCTATCTGGTCGCATGTAAGCTGCCGGTCATTAGGAGCCACAAAGTAGCCAAAACTGAGAGCCAGAACAAGTTAAAGCAAACAGTGAAAACTTGGCCAAGGCCTCAGCTTGGGCGAATGAAAAGCCGCTTAGACATGTCTACAGCTTCCGGTTGCTCGGGCTGCTGGCTAAGGAAGAAAAAGAAAAACAAGAAAAGCTTTTGCCTCTAATGAAAATGGAAAACTAATAAATATGAATGTACATTTTATGGTTACGTAAATAAAATAATTTGCTGTGACAGTTTTTTTTATACGTTTCCCAAAGTAACAAACCAAATGCAAGTAAAATCGCATACATTTTAAATAAATAACAAGAAAAAGTTGAAAGCAAGAGAGACACAGAGAGAGAGAGAGAGAGAGAGGGAGAGAGGGAGACATACATGGCGCATGAGTGATGTGTTATTTAACTGTTGCTTAAACTGTTTCTGCCATTGGCATTCGGGATTGAAGCTCAATTTTAATTTATGCCATTGCCTGGTAAACTGAATCAGGCCAATCAAGTGCAATTTATATAGACATTTGATGTTGAAACCGTTTCACAGTTACAGAGCACAATTTGCAATTGTCAATTTATTATTTACAAGCATGCGAGGGCCGCTCGTAAAGTGAGTGCAAATTGCGCTCAGTTGCAGTTGCTGAAATGTAAAGTGTATGGCAGAAGAATTCTTTTGTATTCAGTTTAGATTTTGTTTGCTTATAAGACTCACAAATAGTACAGTTGACACTCTATATATTATCTATATATTTGACATCATAATATATGTAAGGAGTATTAGTAAACGCTAGATTTATTATCCTCAAAATGCTGTACAATGTCTTGAATAAATTTATAAAAAATATGTAAGCAGGCTCTAGTCGAGAGGGCTCCACTACGAGATACCCTGCAAAAGCTTGACGTTGATAGACGCATGAACGGACAGACGAACGGAGCTATATCAGCAGAGCAAGAATATATATATAAACTTCTCCTGTCTGCCTGTTACATAGATTTTCACAAAACCATTATACCCTGAAATCCCATTTTCAATGGGTTCAGTGTATACAAATTTGCATGAAAAAATATGAAAGAAATTCTTAAAAAAAAAAAAAAAATGAATCATTTCATATTTTTTCATGCATACATATTTTTTTAAATAAATTGTAATCATCTTTAAAATTCTGTACATTTTCTTATTTAAAAATAAATGCAAAATGCACTTTAAAATTCTTGTAAGAAATATTTATTGAATAGTTTCATGTTCACATGTCAATTTGCATTGTTTTTTATTAGTCTCCATTTTACTTTTTGTTTTTTTTCGGGCTTAATAACCCTTTAAGCCCACCCAGGCAACGTGAATGGGTTTAATGGCATTCTGACATGAAGCTAAAAACAAATATGCAAATGGCTGGCAAGCAGCTAGAATAGTTTGTAGCTGCTGTTCGATGAAAATTCAATGGCAAATGGCATATTGTAGTGGCAGGCTAATGGCAGCACGTTTCAGCTACAGCTACCGACTTGCAAACGGCACAAAAACCGCTCAGAAAACACAGAAAGACAGAGAGCGAGATAGAGTGAGAGAGTGAGAGAGAGGGAGATATTCAAAGCTTGAGTCGTAGAGCTGGAATGTTACGACAACTGTGCATGGGACAATGGCAACAATATCTAATCAAGTCGCATGCCATTGAAAGGATTCCTACTGCTCTCCCCCTCTCTCTCTCTCTCCCTCTCTCTCTCTCGCCATCTTCCACTGTCTGTCTCATTTCGGTTTTGTTTGCATTGACATTTGGTTGTCGAGACCGTTGGTCCATTGGCACGTTACCTTTGCCTTTGCATTTGAATTAACAGTTATTTTTGGCGCCCACACACCTGACTAACAAAACATTTCTGCACACCTGACAATGGCAGCCAACCGAGCTGGAATTTGGCTTCCTTTGGCAGCCACTCTACGCTTCGAGTTGGGTTTTGCTGCTAATCTCATCTATTCAAATTGAGGGCATCTCAAAGTGGGCAGTCGGCATCGCGTTGGCGTCGGCGTCGGCGTTGGCGTCGGCGTCGGCATCGGCGTCGCAGTCGCAGCCCATGTCACATGCATGAATTCTTGAGCTTGAATTGTTTCATGCTTGAATTTGTTTGTCGCTGACATTACCAAGTATGACAATGATATATCAAGTAGCATAGCCTTTGAGGGGTTGAGGCATTTATTTTTCTATATTTATAATTTTACATTTAACGTGTGCGAATTGTGCTTAAGTATATGAAGTTTGTTATGAAGTGGAAATGGTAAAGGTTATGGATTTATAGCTTCATGTGGGTGTGGTTTTAGCATGAGTTTATTGTGTATCAGACTTGAACTTGAAACTGATAAATATAAATAGAATAAAGAGATGGATGAATGAAAGGAATAGGAAGATGAGCAGATCATCAACTGCTGAATTAACTCATTTTTTTTTCACTCTTTAGAGTTTATGTTTATAATATATATTTTTTAATATTTTTTAAAACTTAATTGAGACTAACTTTGATTATTAATTATATTATAAATTGAAATTGAATTTAAATTAATTTAAATTATTAGTTTTATTCATATTTAAAAAATTAAAAAAATTTGTTTAATAATTTAAAACTTAATTGAGATAAACTTTGATTATAAATTTTATTATACATTGAAATTGAATTTAAATTAATTTAAATTATTAGTTTTATTCCTATTTAAAAATTTTTTAGAATTAAAAAATTTTTTTTTTATTAATTTAAAGCTTAATTGAGATTAACTTTGATTATTAATTTTATTATACATTGAAATTCAATTTAAATTAATTTAAATTATTAGTTTTATTCCTATTTAAAAAATTGTTTTAAATTAAAAATTTTTTTGTAATAATTTAAACTTAATTGAGATTAATTTTGATTATTAATTTTATTATAAATTGAAATTCAATTTAAGTTAATTTAAATTACTAGTTTTATTCATATTTAAAATATTTTAAAAATTAAAAAAAAATTTTAATTATTATTATTTTATTTTTATTTTATTTTTAATTATTTATTTTATTATAAATTAAAATTGAATTAAAATTAATGTAAATTATTAGTTGTATTCCCATTTAAATAATTATTTAAAATTTTTTTGTAATAATTTAAACTTAATTGAGATTAATTTTGATTATTAATTTTATTATAAATTGAAATTCAATTTAAATTAATTTAAATTATTAGTTTTATTCATATTTAAAATATTTTAAAAATTAAAAAAAGTTTTTTTTAATAATTTAAAACTTAATTGAGATTAACTTTAATTATTTATTTTATTATAAATTAAATTTGAATTAAAATTAATTGAAATTATTAGTTTTATTCCTATTTAAAAATTTTTAAAAATTAAAAAAAAATTGTTTAATAATTTAAAACTTAATTGAGATAAACTTTGATTATTAATTTTATTATAAATTGAAATTGAATTTAAATTAATGTAAATTAGTTTTATTCATATTTAAAAAATTTTTAGAATTAAAAAAAAATGGTTTAATAACTTTGATTATTAATTTTATTATAAATTGAAATTGAATTTAAATTATTAATTTTATTCCTATTTTAAAATTTTTTAAAAAATTTAAGAACAGTAGAAAATTAATAATAAATCACATAAAAATATACTTTTTTTAAGCTTCATTGCAAATGAAGTGATATTAAATTAAATCATATTGCACTTGGTTTTTCTTTGCCATAAAAATCTCATTAAATAATGTTATTCGAGCAAGAACAAAGCAAAATTCTTAGATCTGCTCTCAATGTTATTTCTTTGGGGGAATGGGAACGAAACAAAGTCGCCGCAAAACTGAATCAGACTCCATTAAGAGACAACGGCCAAAAACTAAACTCTGGCTTGCTTTGTGGCTTATGGCATAGACATTCGTAGCATAGAAAAAGCATTCGGCAGCAAAGCAATGCAGCAGGATATTGAATAATGGCTGCCGCTGCTTGAATGGCTGGCAGCAAGATGGAGGCAGCGAGGCAGCATCAGCAAAAGGTCAGATACAAGAATATGCTGCAAACAAATTGCCAAACAAAACATTTTTGCGCATCGAATACAATTTTTTAATTAACAAACCAATTAGTTTTGCGTGATTTCGATGAGCGCACAGGCGCAAAGGGCAGACAACAAAAATCAACTTCGAGTCTTGGCTATAAAAACAAACAGCAGCATTGACCCAAATCAACCTCACCTCCAGCTGCAACTTACAGATACAAAATACAACAGATGAAAATGTAAAGAAAAACAAAAAACGAAACATTGTAAAAGTAAATACGAAGCATCGAGCGGACAAAAGATACAGAATGTTGATGCTGTAGAGAGACTCGGCCACAGCTTAAAGTACTGCTGGACTCTGGCTTTTGGGCCAACTCGTTCTACCAATTTAGATAAACTTGTTCGTGTTGCTGTTCATGTTCATGTTGTTGTTATTACTCATGTTGCTGTTGCTCTTGTTGTTGTCGATGTTGTTGTTATTGTTTTTGTTGTTATTGTTAGCTTTGACCATCAGCTCACCGCAAAAAGGCAAAAGTCATTTCTGACCAAAAGACTCGACCAAAGGGTGGCCTTAACCAGTAATAAAATGTTTCTCTATATGTGTGAGTGTGTGTGCGAGTGTGTGTGTGTGTGTGTGTGTGTGTGTAAAGACGTGTCCTTGCCTTTAGTTCATAAAATGACAGTGTAGCAAAAGGCTGAGGCACTGATTTCAGAAGTAGTCGACTGCTCGATATCCAAGCAAAGTTTTTGTTAATTTTTTAATAAATTAAAAAATATATAAAATAAATATATATATAAATTAATAAATATATTTAAAAATATGATGATAAAAAAAATTAATAAAAAATTAAATATTGTATATTTTTAAATTTAATAATACAAATATTGTATATAATTCATTTAAAAAATTTAAATTTTTAAATAAATCAATAAATATTTTTTAAAATATGATAAAAAAAAATAAATAAAAATAAAATATTGTATATTTTTTAATTTAATAATACGAATATTATAAATAATTTATTTCAAATATGTACATTTTTAAATAAATTAATAAATATATGTAAAAATATGATACAAAATTTAAAAAATAAATAAATAAATAAATAATTGAATTTGTATTATTCAATTTAAAATTATACAATATTTTATTAATTTTTAAAATTTGTTATCGTATTTTATATAATTCATTTAAAATATGTAAATTTTTATATAAATCAATAAATATATTTAAAAATATGATAAAAAAAATAAATAAAAATAAAATATTGAATATTTTTAAATTTAATAATACAAATATTGTATATAATTCATTTAAAAAATTTAAATTTTTAAATAAATCAATAAATATATTTAAAAATATGATGATAAAAAAAAATTAATAAAAAATAAAATATTGTATATTTTTAAATTTAATAATACAAATATTGTATATAATTCATAAATTGTAAATTTTTAATTAATAAATATATTTAAAAATTTGCTGATAAAAAAAATTACTTGTAATTGTAATTAATATTGTATATTTCTTAATTTATATAACATTTATAAATTTATCAATAATTTAAAAAACTTTTGTGCTAATTTTATAACATTTGTTTCATACTAATTAATATATAATTTTTATAAATATATAATTATTTTTAAATAAATATATATATAAAGAAATATTCATATTAATAATTACACTATTCTTAGTAAATTTATATTTGTTTGTAGATTTTTCATATGCAAATACTTGACTCTTCCTTGGCTTATGATATCAGTTCGTTAGACTAAGTGCTCTCAGCAGCTCATATGTTTTTGCTGCTTACCTACTCAAAACTCTTCTCTCTCTCTCTCTCTCTCTCTCTGTCTCTTATGCCTTACACATTTCTTGCATTATGGTCTCTAGTTTGGCTTCGCTCCTAATTTCTACCAAGTCAAGAGTTTTTTTCGTCTACCTTGTGCAGTAAAAGAAAGTCTGCTCTGCCCATTGCATTTCTATATTATATGCAAATGAATTTTAAATAATAATTTAAATTAATTAATATTAATCTAAATTTCAATTTTAATATTGTAAAAAACAAATAAAGCGCGATAATTCAAGTTCATATCGTAATGGATATCGCTCTAGGCACAACTAACTCTCTTGATATTTTAGTAAAGCATTTAGCAGAGTCTATAATATGTCAAGAGAGTCTTCTTCGTCTTGTAGACTCTACTTATGCCACTTTATTGCTAGGGTATTTTGGGCAATAATCGAAAGCAAACTGAAGTGGAATCAATAATGAAGCACAGTCGCAGTTGCCCAAGCACTGCATGGAATATGCATACCTTTCAGTTTGACCGAATCGAAAGTAAGTTGCATTTTGTCATTTGATTTCGATTTTGATTTCGATTTTGATTTCGATTTCGATTTGTTGCCACACAGCTGAAACTTCATACAAAACGCTTTGAAGCGCATTGCCAATAAGAGAACTGAGTTCATTTGCGAATACTTTTTTGCATTCACGTTTATCCTTTTACATTTAAGCAATGCAAACACACACACACACACACACACACACTCACACACAGCCAGACTCGAAATCAAGTTAAATACAAATCCACAGCACATACAATTTTGATAGAGACCTCAGCATCAGTTCTCGTTTGTTTGTTTTGGTTATTGAGAGCTTTTTCGGTTTTAAGGCCATTTTCGCTCTTTGCTTTCGTTTGTTGAAGTTCATTGATTTCTGCATTTGCTTCATTTGTTTGCCTTGGCTAACGAAATAGCAAATATTTTGGCATTTTCCATTTGTCTGTCTGTCTACTGTCTTTGGATTGAGACTTTGTTTTAGGCAATTGCTTTTAGCTTTTATTTTAAATTGAAAGAACTTTGTTGAGACACCGAAATGGCTCAAGATTGATTTGCAGATTAGTTACACACGTCAGCGGGATTAAGTTACTGTTGATTCGGATAAGACTTTTAAAAGAATTTCATCTGAATTTAAATACGAATCAGTTGGAAATTTGTCTTCTTTCTTATTCATATTTTTTTCATAGCTCAGCCTCACGTTAAGCTATTGCGCTTTTTTCTCTTATTCTTCAATCTACCCTTCAGGCTATAATCTAGCCGTTTTTAGCTTTTTTTCTGGTCTGCCTCACCAACTACCTTTCTACCTTCTTTCTGACCTTTCTATTTTACTTTCTAATGATATTTCTAGCCCTTAATCACGATTCTGTTCATAGGATGCTAATCAGTCTTATTTATCCATCCATATGCCCATTATTCTTCAATCTACCCTTCAGGCTATTACCTAGCCATTTTTAGCCATTTTTAGCCGTTTTTCTGGTCTGTCTCATAAACTACCTTTCTACCTTCATTCTGACCTTTCTATTTTACTTTCTAATCATATTTCTAGCCCTTAATCACGATTCTGTTCATAGGATGCTAATCAGTCTTATTTATCCATCCATATGCCCATTATTCTTCAATCTACCCTTCAGGCTATTATCTAGCCATTTTTAGCCGTTTTTAGCCGTTTTTATGGTTTGTCTCACCAACCACCTTTCTACCTTCTTTCTGACCTTTCTATTTTACTTTCTAATCATATTTCTAGCCCTTAATCACGATTCTGTTCATAGGATGCTAATCAGTCTTATTTATCCATCCATATGCCCATTATTCTTCAATCTACCCATTCAGGCTATCATCTAGCCATTTTTAGCCGTTTTTAGCCGTTTTTCTGGTCTGTCTCATAAACTACCTTTCTACCTTCTTTCTGACCTTTCTATTTTACTTTCTAATCATATTTCTAACCCTTAATCACGATTCTGTTCATAGGATGCTAATCAATCTTATTTATCCATCCATATGCCCATTATTTTTCAATCTACCCTTCAGGCTATTATTTAGCCATTTTTAGCCGTTTTTCTGGTCTGTCTCATAAACTACCTTTCTACCTTCTTTCTGACCTTTCTATTTTACTTTCTAATCATATTTCTAGCCCTTAATCACGATTCTGTTCATAGGATGCTAATCAGTCTTATTTATCCATCCATATGCCCATTATTCTTCAATCTACCCTTCAGGCTATTATCTAGCCATTTTTAGCCGTTTTTAGCCGTTTTTATGGTTTGTCTCACCAACCACCTTTCTACCTTCTTTCTGACCTTTCTATTTTACTTTCTAATCATATTTCTAGCCCTTAATCACGATTCTGTTCATAGGATGCTAATCAGTCTTATTTATCCATCCATATGCCCATTATTCTTCAATCTACCCATTCAGGCTATTATCTAGCCATTTTTAGCCGTTTTTAGCCGTTTTTCTGGTCTGTCTCATAAACTACCTTTCTACCTTCTTTCTGACCTTTCTATTTTACTTTCTAATCATATTTCTAACCCTTAATCACGATTCTGTTCATAGGATGCTAATCAATCTTATTTATCCATCCATATGCCCATTATTTTTCAATCTACCCTTCAGGCTATTATTTAGCCATTTTTAGCCGTTTTTCTGGTCTGTCTCATAAACTACCTTTCTACCTTCTTTCTGACCTTTCTATTTTACTTTCTAATCATATTTCTAGCCCTTAATCACGATTCTGTTCATAGGATGCTAATCAGTCTTATTTATCCATCCATATGCCCATTATTCTTCAATCTACCCTTCAGGCTATTATCTAGCCATTTTTAGCCGTTTTTAGCCGTTTTTATGGTTTGTCTCACCAACCACCTTTCTACCTTCTTTCTGACCTTTCTATTTTACTTTCTAATCATATTTCTAGCCCTTAATCACGATTCTGTTCATAGGATGCTAATCAGTCTTATTTATCCATCCATATGCCCATTATTCTTCAATCTACCCTTCAGGCAATTATCTAGCCATTTTTAGGCGTTTTTCTGGTCGGTCTCATAAACTACCTTTCTACCTTCATTCTGACCTTTCTATTTTACTTTCTAATCATATTTCTAGCCCTTAATCACGATTCTGTTCATAGGATGCTAATCAGTCTTATTTATCCATCCATATGCCCATTATTCTTCAATCTACCCTTCAGGCTATTATCTAGCCATTTTTAGCCGTTTTTAGCCGTTTTTATGGTTTGTCTCACCAACCACCTTTCTACCTTCTTTCTGACCTTTCTATTTTACTTTCTAATCATATTTCTAGCCCTTAATCACGATTCTGTTCATAGGATGCTAATCAGTCTTATTTATCCATCCATATGCCCATTATTCTTCAATCTACCCATTCAGGCTATTATCTAGCCATTTTTAGCCGTTTTTAGCCGTTTTTCTGGTCTGTCTCATAAACTACCTTTCTACCTTCTTTCTGACCTTTCAATTATACTTTCTAATCATATTTCTAGCCCTTAATCACGATTCTGTTCATAGGATGCTAATCAGTCTTATTTATCCATCCATATGCCCATTATTCTTCAATCTACCCTTCAGGCTATTATCTAGCCATTTTTAGCCGTTTTTAGCCGTTTTTATGGTTTGTCTCACCAACCACCTTTCTACCTTCTTTCTGACCTTTCTATTTTACTTTCTAATCATATTTCTAACCCTTAATCACGATTCTGTTCATAGGATGCTAATCAGTCTTATTTATCCATCCTTATGCCCATTATTCATCAATCTATCTATCATGCTATTATTTAGCCATTTTTAGCCGTTTTTAGCCGTTTTTCTGGTTTGGCACACCAATTACCTTTCTTCCTTCTTTCTGACCTTTCTATTTTACTTTCTAATCATATTTCTAGCCCTTAATCACGATTCTGTTCATAGGATGATGACCAGTCTTATTTATCCATCCATATGCCCATTATTCTTCAATCTACCCTTCAGGCTATGATCTAGCCATTTTTAGCCGTTTTTAGCCGTTTTTCTGGTTTGTCTCATCAACTACCTTTCTACCTTCTTTCTGACCTTTCTATTTTACTTTCTAATCATATTTCTAGCCTTAGTCTTATTCATCCATCCATTTGCCCATTCTTCAATCTAAAATATTTTGCATAATAATAAATATAATAGAAGTTCAATGATTTGCCTCCAACTTTCACAAAGTTGACTATCCTCAGTTGAAAGCTGACTCCATTAAGTCAGCCACTTTTCGCTGAGAATTTATTTGATTTAATGTCGAAAGAGCTGCTGCATAGAGCCGCAAATTCATGTGCTTCACTCATAATTATGAAACACAAGCTTAAAGTGAACTCTTTGCGAAGCGAGGCTTGTCTCTCAGTGAGACGAGGCCGTGGATTGCATATGAAATTCGCAAATTATGCAATTAACCCATTTTCATGGCGCCCGAAATGGCTGCAACATAAAGGTAAACTGCCGACTCCAGTTGCCGTTGCACGGGAACGGCAATCAACAACAACAGCAACAATGGCAGAGGCAGAGGCGGAGGCAGAGGCAGCGGAAAGGCTTGTCCTGCAGCTCGGCTTCATCCTGGCAAATGATGTGTGTACACAAAAATCGTGCGCTTTTTAACTTTAAATGCCCGCAAGCATGCAAATCTTTTTCATAAATTCACACGAAGAGTCGACACGCCACGGCAGGACCGCAAGCCTGGCTAGCCTCCTGCTGCCCCAGCTTCTGCTCCTGCTGCGCACAAAAAGAATGGAATTTTTTAAGCGCTTGGCAGAGCCAGGCAAAGGCAAAGGCAAAGCCAAAAGCAAAAGCAAAGCAAGGCAAAGGTAAGGCGAATCTCGGTTAAATTCAAACTGACGCTGCAATTAAGTATAATGTCCTTGCAAGGATAACGTTAAGTGGCGCGTGAAATTACATTAATCATTAAAGGGATTTACATGCAGCTGCAACTGCCAGCCTCCTCCACAGCTCCGCGTTGCCATTGCATTTAACTGCTTTTCTTTTTGGCCATGCTTTTAGCCTGTGCTTACCTGAGGACATCTGCGCGACTCTTGTGTTGCCTACAAGCGGAGATAACTTTTTGTGAACTGCTTCATTTGAGTGTAAGCAAAAATTGATTTTACTGAAATTTTTTTTGATGCAAGCTGAGCTAACAATAAATGGAATTTTTATGCAGAGTTGATTTGTGGAACATTTGCAGAGATAACATCTTGCTCTTAATACATTTTAAGCAATACTTATATGATATATAAGTCTGTAGCTTTAGAGAATTGTCCAACTGATGTATGCAGTGGGTGACAGCTGAATGTACGTTCGGCTAGCTCTGCATTTATATTGCATTAATGAGAATATTATAAAATTGTTGCTCGAGGCAGTCGTTCGTATTTTAATTTGTATCAGGTATAAATAATATTCATAACAATATTCTGCTCTCCAAATTCAAATAATAAATTAAAAAATATACTAAAAATTTAATAAAAATATAATAAAAATTTAATAAAAATATACTAAAAATTTAATAAAAATGTAATAAAAATATAATTCAAATATAATACAAATTTAATAAAACTATAATAAAAATTTAATAAAAATATAATAAAAATTTAATAAAAATATACTAAAAATTTAATAAAAATATAATAAAAATTTAATAAAAATGTAATAAAAATATAATTCAAATATAATACAAATTTAATAAAACTATAATAAAAATTTAATAAAAATATAGTAAAAATAAAAATATAATAAAAATATAATAAAAAATTAATAAAAATGTAATAAAAATATAATAAATATTTAATAAAAATATAATAAAAAATTAATAAAAATGTAATAAAAATATAATTAATATTTAATAAAAATATAATAAAAATATAATAAAAATTTAATAAAAATATAATAAAAATATAATAAGAAATATAATAAAAATTATAAAAAAAATATAATAAAAATTAAATTAAAATATAATAAAAATTTAATAAAAATATATTAAAAATATAATAAAAATATAATACAAATTTAATAAAAATATAATAAAAATTTAATAAAAATATAATAAAAATATAATACAAATATAATAAAAATTTAATAAAAATATATTAAAAATATAATAAAAATTTAATAAAAATATAATAAAAATTTAATAAAAATATAATACAAAAATAATAAAAATATAATAAAAATATAATAAAAATTTAATAAAAATATAATACAAATATAATACAAATTTAATAAAAATATAATAAAAATATAATAAAAATTTAATAAAAATAATAAAAATATAAAAAATTTAATAAAAATATAATAAAAATATAATAAAAAATATAATAAAAATATAATACAAATTTAATAAAAATTTAATAAAATTTTAATAAAAATATAATCAAAATTTAATAAAAATATCATAAAAATATAATAAAAATATAATACAAATTTAATACAAAATAATAAAAATATAAAAAATTTAATAAAAAATATAATAAAAATATAATACAAATTTAATAAAAATTTAATAAAATTTTAATAAAAATATAATCAAAATATAATAAAAATTTAATAAAATTATGCTCTTCGAAATCAAATAATAAATTAAAAAATATAATAAAAATATTATAAAAATATAATAAAAATATAATAAAAATATAATAAAAATTTAATAAAAATATAATAAAAATATAATAAAATTTAATAAAAATATAATAAAATTGTGAATAAAAATTATTATTTAAAGTATGTCTCATCCCTTTACTCTACAGCCTGGACTTTCATTAGAATTGCTTGGTATCTTCTAGTTGAGCATGCTCACATTATCTGTTTAATGAATGCAATTCACACATTTGTAATGAAACACGAAGCTAAAGTAATTTGATTGGGCTGCGCTTCAAATTTCGGATTTGTGCCATTGAAATGAATTTCTAACAACACAGAGAACACTCACACACACTCACACACATTCACACACATTCACACTCATACACTCAGCTTTCTAGCTGCCCTCGCATGGTAAATAATCAAATTTTGTAGCCTGCAACAAATTTGAATTCGTTTCGTCGAAAGTCGAGCGTCGAAAGTAGAAAGTGTTGCCAGGTTTTCTCTCTTTTTTTACTCGTTTTTTTTTTTTTTGGTTATTTGGGGTCGCTGCCAAGTGGCAATGGCAACGGCAAAAGTGAGTTAGAGCCGCGTCGCACAGCGCGCATCGAGAAGCCCTTGAACTATGCAAATTGCCAAATGAAAAACGGCAACGAAGTTGAAAGCATTGCAGCGAGTGGAAAAGCGGGCAAATGCTTTGAAGGTTGCGCTGCCAAAGATTCCCGAACGAGATTGAATGAAAAAGAGACATTTAAATACAGATGCAGCTAGAGAGAGAGGGAGGGAGAGGGAGAGGGAGAGAGAGAGCGCGGCATGGCACATAGGCCGCGCCGTCTAAAGGGAAAGTCTTTTGCCCTTTCATAATTGCCACGAATTTCCTTGTGTCGAGCAATGCACACTATAAAAAAAAACGAAATAAAACAGAAATTTCAATTAGTGGCGTGGCAGGCATCAGCAACAGCAGCGATGCAACATTGATGAAATATGCATAATGAAAATGCGCCCTCAAAGTTATCAACTTTTTCTCTCTTTTCTTTTTTTTTTGTTTTTTTTTGTCTGGCATATGCAGTTTTCCAACTCGCAGATCAAGCCAAACATGTGGGCCAAACTAACGCCCAGCTAACGATGCGAACAAAGCATTTTGCGTTGATTGGAATTTCCAAAAAAAAAAAAAAAATATAGAGGGGAAAAACTGAAAATTGCATACATAAATCTGTTGCAGAAAATATGTATGGAGACTATGAATATGGTATATCTCTGATATATGAGCAGCTCTAAGCGTGTTGGCTAAACATCTATTATATGATATATACCAAAAAATATGATATATATGGCTTAGAGTTGAAATTATTGTTCTGGTTTGCCTAATAACGAGTTCTCAGTAGTGATGTAAATTTGAATGAAAACATCGATGTCGATGTTCATCTATGTGTTCAAAATCAAACATCGATGTTGGGTTGATACATCGTATTGAAAATGCGATGCATCGATGTATGAGCAATGTTCTAAAACATTTCCGTTTGACAATGAAACGAATATTTCAGGTTTCTTACTTTCTTTCATAGCGTTATTATTATAATAAATAAAACTTAAAAGTATTCCTTTTCGTTAATGCTCTGCAAAAACAAAATGCGGCTTAATCGTTCAGGCGTAAGTCTATTACGTTTCTGGCATAATATATTGGCAGCCGCTGAAAACATTCTTTCAGAGGGCACAGAAGAGGACAAATAAATATATACCAGCTATTGTAAATTATATTTATTTAAATAAAATATATTTACTCTCTTCGGCATTTCAAAGTTTGCTGTTCACTGATCACAAAATGGCAGTGTTATCTTATTATAAAATTAAATTCTTGATATTTTTCAAAATATCGATAAATCGGTACACAGAGATGCAAAAAATAACTTTTTCAACTAAGCAAAACTGCAACGCAGTGTAAAACAACTCACAGTAAACCACGGATTAAAACTTGATAAAGATCACAAACAAAGATCTTCGCCGCTAATAATTAACCGCAATTTATTGTAAATCGAGATAAAATAAATATTAAAAACAGTGAAAACAAGTAAATGATCACGGAGCGCAACAAAACACGTCAATCACTCTCAACTGAGAAAGTGAAAACGAATCATCGAGCATCGATGATTTTTTACATCACTAGTTCTCAGTGTCACCGACTTATCCATTTTCCTCTTCTCAATCAACTCTGATTGACTGCCCTTTTTCAGCTCTTCTGTCAAACTGCCTCTTGCTTGCATATTCTCGTTCATCAATATCATAGCAACACTGTGCGAAGCCCTCTCGTTCTCACTCTGCGACATTCGAGACCACGTTCAGCGAAAGCAATAGTTATCTCTTTCCTACATCCTTTAATTCTCACTAAAATGCTAACTCATTCGATGAGCGCTAGTTGTCAGTTTCTCTTCAATACTACTTCAACTGTCCATCAGAACATAATAACTAACACAACGTCATAATGTCACACCGATACGACAAATACAAGAAATATTTCTGATTTAATTTAATTTATGATAAAAAAAATTTTTAAAATAATTCGAATTATCCAAAATTATATTTGCAATATTTAAAAGTCGCCAAAAAATATATCTATATAAATATTATTAAAATTCAATACTCAGCTTGCTAATATAAGAATCCTTCAATGGAAGGTTTTCATCTTAGTCTCCTAACATGCCCTGCATATGCTCATCAGCCTTATCATTTCGTCATTTCATATATTATTTATAATATACTTTCCATACTTATATAAACAATAAATTCTTGCAGCCTTAACGCATGAACTTATTCAGCTGTTATAATATAAATTTTACCTTAGGCCTAGCTTATGTTTCAAGTTTATCTCATGCCCAGGTTTATCAAAAGTTTGATATTCATTCATTTAAGAAAACTAACTAAAACCTTATATTAACCATATTTTAGCATTCTTTAATGCTGCAAGAACAATATAGCTTTAAGCTCTCTGGCCTCTATGAGAGCTGGGCGTATTTCTTGCGTAATGGCCGACGGCTTCGCAGAGACAAAAGAATTTGGGCAACAAACTGAGCACAGGGCGAGAGCCCACAAATAGTGGGCGTGGCAATCATAATGGACTCTCTCTCTCCCGTTGCTTGGCAGTTGCTCAAGTGCAGTGACTTGAATGACGCACAGGCACACCTGGAACCTGCTCTGATATGCTAGTTGAGGCTTTAACTTGATATACCCTGTAAATGGAAATGTTAAGATAAAAGGGTATATTGAACTATGCGAATGCAATTAGGGCATTGTGCTTATGTTTATACACTCTTCAGTTGAGCATAGAAAGACATTTATATACCCTATATGCAAAGCAATCAAATGAAAGCGTATAAGTTTTCATATATACTGAACGTTGCTTGATAAGGGAGATTCTTATTTGAGATTATTATTTATATATAAATGGGAATATGCTTAATTTCTCTTAGCTTTAACTTCAAATACCCTATATAAGATATATTTAAATAAAAGGGTATATAAAAGCGATAGCTTTGAGTCTGCAACTGATATAGACTGCCTATGAAATTGTACTAAAATTGTAGGGTATATTTTATTTTTACACTTACTCTTAAGATTTGATACCCTATATCGTAATATTAGAAAAGGGTAGATGTGCATCAAGCCTAGAATATCAACAGAAAAACTTAGATCTAGATCTAAGAGATAATGAATAGCATACTTATAATTTGTTTTTATATTATTAATTTTTTTTATAAATTAAATAAAAAAAATATATTTCAGTATTAATTTTATTTATTTATTTTTTTTTTATATTATTAACTATTTTTTATAAATTAAATAAAAATATATATTTAATTATCAATTTTATTTATTTTTTATATATTTTTTATATTAATAATGTTTGGTATAAATTAAATAAAAAATATATTTAACTATTAATTTTATTTATTTTACTTTCATATTATTAACTATTTTTTATAAATTAAAAAATATATATTTAATTATTAATTTTATTTATTTTTTATATTATTAATTTTTTGTATAAATGAAATAAAAAATATATTTAATTATTAATTTGATTTATTTTTAATTTTTTTACTTTTCTTATAAATTAAATAAATAAATATATTTAATTATTAATTTTATTTATTTTTTTATTCATTTTTTATTTTATAATTTTTTTTTTTATAAATTTAAACAAATATATTTTATTATTCATTTAATTTATTTTTGTATATTATTAATCCACAGGTGTTTTAATAACGGAGGGCGCCCCCCCACATATATATCTTCCGGAGTTCCCCCCTCCCCCCCCCCCCCCCCCCCCCCTCCCCCCCCAAACAACAAAAACATATTTTTTTTTTTTTTTGTTTTTTCCCCCCCTTTTTTCTCATTTTTATATATAAATAAAAAAAAATAAAATATCCACACCATACCAATATATAAAATCCTTCTACTTATTTCCCCCCCCTTCTCCTTCTATATAAATAATAATAAAATACTATTTCTTTTTTTTTTATTTTTTTTTCTTCTCCCCCCCCCCCCCCCCCCCCCCCCCCAAAAAAAAAAAAAACATTATAAAAAAACACATTTTATTATATAAAAATAATTAAAAACATAAACAATAAAAAAAAACAAAACCCTCCCCCAAAAAAAAATTTATCAACAAATTTTTTCCCAACACCCCCCCCCACACACCCCCCCCCCCCCCCACACTTTATTATTTACTTTGTTCCTCTTTTTTTTTTTTTTGTATAAATTAAATAAAAGAATATATTTAATTTTATTTATTTTTTTTTTTATTTTTATTTGATTTATTTATTATGAACTTTTTATAATGTAAATAAAAACATATTTTTAATCATTAATTTTATTTTTTTTTTGTATTATTAATTTTTTTTTAATTAAATAAAAAATATATTTTATTATTAGTTTTTTATTTAAATCTCAGTTTATCATATCATTATTATGCAGGGTAACTCGCCATCAACTCTTTGCGTCTGCTCTGAACTCTTAAAAAGTTTGTTCTTTATTATTTTTTTAGTCTCAACCTCAACTAGGAAGTTCTGCGTGGTGTGTGTGTGTGTGTGTGTGTGTGTGTCATAGGAAGCACTTGTGTGACATAATAAAAAGTCTGCCCGGCTGGCAGGCTTTTATGCATGAGTCGAGCTCCCTTTTTGAATGACTGGGGCTATGTAAACAGTGGACCCACCTGTTCTACAAAAGCAACTGCAGCACTTTGTGCAGGCAACAGCAGCAGCAGCAGCGGCAACGGCCAAGAACAAGCAACAACAACAAGCAACAACAACAACAACATCAACTAGAAGCCCGCAAATGTTTTCATTTTCCAAGCCAAGACTCGAAGCAGCGGCAGCAGCAGCAGCAAAGCAAAAAGTCTTCATATAAATGTATGTAAATATATATACATGAATATATGTATATATATATATATATATGAATATATACTGAGAGAAAGGAAAGTGCATTTAGAAATCAGCTCAGCCTCCTCAACGGCCATGTATTTGCATTTGTGCACCACTCTCGACTCTCGACTCTCGGCAGTCCATCAACCCAACAGCAGGCTAAACAAAAAACAACAAAAAACGAAAAAAAAAATTGGTTTAGTCAAAGTTTTTGCCATTGCAATATGCATATGTCCATTCGACTGGATGTTGGAAAGTTTCTTCTGCTTGCTGTTGCTGTTGTTGCTTTTGTTTATAAATATTTGTTTGTATATTGCTGCAGGAAATAAGACAAATTGCCGCAAGGTCCGTCATGATAAAGTTTGCATTTTGCTTTTGCAATGATATTTACTTTAATTTTCTAACGGGTATATCAGTCAATGTAGGAATATTGTAACGTTTGAAGCGGAATATCCAATTTCATATTGTTGCTCAAGCTCAGTTGTCGTCATCAGTTATCTTATGATGTCCATCAGTTCAGATAAAATAATAAATCCAAAAATAAATATCGTCTATTTATATTCAAAGCCTCAAAATGATAGGACGGAAATATTTTATATAAGTTCCAGCAAACCAAAATGAATTCAAATATTTAAAGATCAAAATACAAAATAAAAGAATAAATTGATTAATTAACAAATGCGAAGAATTTTAGAACTAACAAATGAAAATAATCACAATAAAAAAATTTAAACAATTAATTTAAAAATTTAAGAGAATTCTTGAATTAATATATGAAAATAAATACAATAAAAAAAAATAATTAATTAATTAAAAAATACAAAAGAATAAAAATAAATATAAAATAAAATAAATTCATTAAAAAACGCAAACAAATAAAAATAATCAAAATAAACAAATAAATTAATTAATTAAAAAGGCAAAAGAATTCTATTATTAATAAATGAAAATAATCACAATATAACAGATTAATTAATTAATTAAAAAATGCAAAAGAATTCTAAAATTTAAAATTATAAATATTAAAAAAAAAAAATATTTAATTTAAAAATTCAAAAGAATTTTAGAATTAACAAATAAAAATAATCACAATAAAAAAAGAAATAAATTCATTAAAAAATGCAAACAATTAAAATATACACAATAAAAAATTAGTTATTTTATTAAAAAAAAAAAAAAACAAAAGAATTCTAGAATTAACAAAGGAAAAAAATCAAATTAAAAAATATAAATTAAATAATTAAAAAATGCAAAGAACTCTGGAATTAATAAAATAGCACAATACAAAAATAAATAAATTTATTAAGAAATGCAAAAGAATTCTAAAATTAACAAATAAAAATTATCACAATAAAAAAATAAATTCATTAAAACATACAAACAAATAAAAATATACACAATAAAAAATTAATTAATTAATTAAAAAAAGCAAAAGAATTCTAGAATTAACAAATGAAAATAAATAAAATAAAGAAATTATTTAATTATTTAAAAAATGCAAAAGAATTTGAGAATTAACAAATGAAAATAATCACAATAAAAAAAAAATAAAATAAAGAAATTATTTAATTATTTAAAAAATGCAAAAGAATTCTAGAATTAACAAATAAAAATAATAACAATAAAAAAATAAATGAATTAATAAAAAAATGCAAAAGAATTCTAGAAATAACAAATAAAAATAATCAAAATAAAAGAATAAAAAAAATTATTAAAAAATGCAAAAGAATTCTAGAATTAACAAATGAAAATAAATACAATAAGAAAATTAATTAATTACTTTAAAAATGCAAAAGAATTCTGGCATTTCTAAGACTATCAGCGCTTGCCTTAGGATTATTGATTTCTTAAATACATACTTATATATAAATTTGATATAGACATCTATCTATATACTGAAATACATAGCTACATGAAGTAAAGTTTCTCAAAGTTAAATTGGCATTAGTTTGAGGCAGCCACAGTCATGAAAGTAGTTGATGCTCAACGTTGCGTATACTTGTTAACCAGCTCAAGTGCCTACAAGAAGCTTTATCACACCCACTCAAGTACTCACACACACAGAGACACACACACACACACACTCAAGCACAAGGACACTGCACAGTCAGCGACCACATGAAATTCGAAACATTTTTAGCTGCTAGTTACATAATTGCAGACTGGCCCCGCCCCCCTTTCATTGCCACGCCCCTAAGCAAGCAATTCCAGGCTTGCCGCTTTCGTCCCTTCCACTAACCGCCAGAGCTTACAGCTCAACTGTTGCGAAATTCACGCCGAACTTCATCAAAATTCCAATTAGCGCTTACACTCAATTACAAGGCGAAAAAGGGGGCGGCCAGCTGCTGGCACGCCCACTCGCCCACTCGCCCACACACACGCTTGGCGAAGACAAAACAAATACAAATACAGCCGCAAAACTGCGCGAGTACATTAAAACTTTTGTGGCCAAATTACGCGCAGCGTCTCTCAGCCAGGCCAAGAAGAAAGGCTTGCGTGGAAGCGCACAAAACAAATACAAAAGCAAATAGCAGCAAGGCGAAATCTATAGAGAATCACTCACTCTCTCTCTCTCTCTCTCTCGCTCAGCCTCTAACATGCTCATTAAAGTTTTAAATTTGTCTCGGAATATGGCAAATGGCAGCCATAAAGCCAAAGCCAAAAAGCAAAGTTGTTGGCCTATAGCAAATAGAATAACTGTGAAAGCGGCTGGCTGGCTGGCTGGCAGCCGCAGGATATTGAAATTCATGTGTAATTATAGAGAATATACAGAGCTACATGCATGTATATGTGTGTGTGTGCGTGCGTGTGCACAAAGCCAGAAACAGTTAGTCTCGCTGCCTTTGCAGCTCTTCCTCTTGCACATGAAACAATGCCATGCCACAAAAGACACACACACACACACACAGACACTCTCACACACTCTCCCACACACACACACAGAGAGTGTGGAAATATACAGTTATAGAGCCATAGCCAGCGCCTCAGTTCAGTCAATGGGGAAATTACCGCGCGCCGCACAGCCGACGGCAACCTTCAAATGATTTCATCAACGTAATACGATAAATTTCATAATGAAACGACGCGGTAATTGCCCTCTCTCTTTCTTGCACACAGCCACACACACAGACACACACACACACACACACACACACACACACACACACACGCTTATTGTGCATAAATTTGGAATTATATTGACCTGGCTTTGAGCCTTGCAGCAATGGCGTTTTGCTGTTCGCTGCCAATTAAAAATAATTTTCTGATGCCTTTAAAATTGCACACAAAAAATTCATAATTTCTCTAAATTTTTTTTTTGCTTTTTAAATTTGTATTTTAAGCCCTTTTGCACGGCAGGTGTAAAGATTAAATTTGCCGGCTTATGCCTGTGTGTAATAAGGTTTCTGCTTTAAGCCACTAAAAGCTGGCAGTTAATATAAATTCTTAATCAAGTTGGCAAGCGCCAAAGCTTGCAGGCAAAGGCACCAAGTATATATATAGTATATAAACATATAGAACTCAGCACTGAGTGCAGGAATTTGCTGTAGAAAAATCCAAATTGACAAAACATCGCATTGAGCGCAGCGTAAAACTCATTTGGCTTAAGTGTCTGAGCTACGCATTTCGCATTTTCTATTCGGGGCAGCGCAATTGAAGCTCTGCAGCTGCAGCTATTTGCTTAAATTTATTGTAGTATAAATATATATTTACATATTACATTATGCATATATAGCTATAGAAAAAGTTGAGCTATAAAAATAAATTGTTAAAGTTACAAAATTTACATTGATTTGGCTATTTTGGCAGCTGCAGTGATATCGCACAGACTTGACAGTGACTTTTGTATTATATATATGATATATAACATATATATAGTATTATATATGTATATAGATTGAACTGCTCTGGCAAGTCTCTTTTAAGCCTTTGTTATGTCAAAAGATTTTTTTTGCGATAGCAATATTTATTTAATAGATTTTGCTCTGTTGTTCATTTAGTAAGGGCATGAAGGAGTATATTAGTTTTTTATCTATTTATATTCAATGAAAAATGTAAGAAATAATATAATGATTCTAAGCTTGATTTCGATGTGGCCTCTTTTATTGAATGATAAATGATGATAAAGTATAATATTTTTAAGGATTTTTTATAGTAAAATACCAAAATTTATCAACTGAGATACTGCTTAGCTTTCAAACTATAAATGAAATTATATTATGAATTAATGAATCATATACTATATATATACTATATAATATATATATAATATATATTATAATATAATTTGATTTTAGTAAAAATCTATTATATTTGAATTTTATATAAAAGGAATATGCAAAGGTCTAAATTTCATATATACAGAAATAGCATAAATCTGAATTTTTATAAAAAGAATTTTTATAAAAGAATTTTTACAAAAGAATTTTTATATAAAAAGAATTTTTATAAAAGAATTTTTATATAAAAAGAAATTACATAAGCATCAATTTTAAACTTTCGGAAATTTAATAAAAAATGAAAATAAAATACATAGATCTAACTTAGATCTATTATCTATATATAAATTTATCTACTGAGATACTGCTTACCTTTCAAAACTATAATAAATGAAAATATAATATGAATTAATGAATTATATACTATATATATATACTATATAATATATATTTTAATATAATTTGATTTTTAGTAAAAATGTATTATATTTGAATTTTATATAAAAGGAATATATAAAGGTCTAAATTTCATATATGGGTAATTCTCCAGAAAAGTCAACTTTTTGTCTCGTTCGACACTTTGGTTTTTTGTAATTATCTTGAAAACGGATTAATTTGAGTACTAATCAAGAGCAATATATTTAACTTTTTGTCAAAATAGAGAAGTTTTTAGCCATTTTCAGAACTAAAATTGATGCATTTTCAAGATAATTACAAAAGACCAAAGTATCGAACGTGACAGAGTCTGGAGAATTACCCATATACAGAAATAGCAGAAATCTGAATTTTTATACCCTGAACCCATTGAAAATGGGAATTCAGGGTATAATGGTTTTGTGAAAATGTATGTAACAGGCAGAAGGAGACGTCGCAGACCCCATAAAGTATATATATTCTTGATCAGCATAAAAAAATAAGTTGAATGAGCCCTGTCCGTCTGTCCGTCCGTCCGTCCGTCCGTCCGTATGAACGTCGAGATTTCGGAAACTACAAGAGCTAGAGAGCTGAAATTTCACATGAACACTCATATGTTAGCTACGCAGTACGAGTTTATTTTGTTTTTTCGATAACTCATCCCATTTCCAAATTATCGATAAAAAATCGAAAATTCGTTTCAATTTTTTTGGTTTTTTGAGCATAGCTTCTACACCGTTTTAGCTAAAGACTTCGAATTTGTATATTTAGATAGATATTATGAATACGCAGATTATGTAATTTTCAGATTTTGGATGCCACGCCCCCTTCGCCCCCAATTTGCAAAAAACGCATTTCAAATACTAGAGACTTGAAATTTGGCACATAGACACATTTAGATATTCTTAATCTACTCTGAAAATTTCATTAGGATCATCCATCTAGAAATGGAGTTATAGGCGTTCAAAGTATAGCCCAACCCACCCCCAAGCCACGGCAGCAACTGCGCGGTTAGCAGAGCGCGCGCTCATGCGATCGTAAAGAAGAAGAGTATCAGTTTTTTTGCAGGGTTCAGGGGATCTCGTAGTCGAGCCGTCTCGACTAGAGCCTTCTTACTTGTTATAAAAAGAATTTTTATAAAAGAATTTTTATATAAAAAGAATTTTTATAGAAGAATTTTTCTATAAAAAGAAATTGCATAGGCAACAATTTGAAACTATCGGAAATCTAATAGATCTACATTTGATATCAAAATAAATTACACAGCTCTAACTTAGATCTATTATCTATCTCTTCTAGCATTAAACAATCGACTTTTGTTAGGCTCATAAAAAACTATCCAGTATGCAGCAATATATGGCTATTTTAATGCTTTTAAAAAAACATTCAGTACAAAAACATTGAGCAAATAAATAAATGCAAAAATATGTATATTTATATAAAAAATACATATTCATCAGCATAGTTATACATAAACCCATATATGTATTTATTATTTTTTGTGTGCATATTTTTTAAAGTACAACTTAAGCACTCGACCACATTGGCACGCACGAAATGCGAATTTACCCGATTTAAAGTTGGCAAAAAACGCAGCCAGAAAATTTCTTCTTGCGGCCTTTTTTTTACACTCTGTGTGTGGGAGTGTGCGTGTGTGTGTGTGTTCACTTTTGTATGGATTGGCGTGATATTTGTTTTCATTTCATTTATTACGACTGAAAGAACAACAAAAAAGAAAAGAGCGTAGAGAAAACATTTTATAGTAATTGTTTTATGCACGCTCATCACGCTCGAAACGTTTTGTTTATGGAACGGTTTGTCGACTTTTCCCCGTTTGTCTTTTTCATGCATACCCTTCGCCCCTCTGGCAGGAACCACTCCCCTGCCCCACGCATGTGTAGCTACAAAAATGTGCGACAAATTCAAATGCAATAAATTTGTGTTTTGCTTTGCAGTACAAATTTATTTTATGCCCAGAAACCCATTGAAAAATAAATATATTTGAGGTATATTGTTTTTGTTAATTGATATGTAACAGGCAAAAGCAAAAGCAAGCCGACCCCATAAGGTCTATCCGTTTTTGCACTCGGTTAAACATATTAAAACATATTATTAAACATACAAATTCATTTAGCTTTTGGTATGCCCAAGGTGCAAGAGGCAATAAATTAAAGATATAAATAAGAATAAATAAATAAAATAATAAAGCAAATCAAGTAAATAAATAAAATAAAATAAATAACAAAATTTTGAAAAATAAAATAAATATAATAATAAACCAAATAAAGTAAATAAATTAAATTAAATAAATAATAAAATTTTGAAAAATAAAATTAATAAAATAATAAAACAAATACAACAAATAAATAAAATAAAATAAATAAAAAAAATTTCAATAAAATCTTAAAACAAAATAAATTAATAAAACGAACTAAAATTAAATAAATAAATAAGAATAAATAAATAAAATAATAAAACAAATCAAATAAATAAAGTAAATAGTATAAATAATAAAATTTTTAAAAATAAAATTAATAAAACAAATACAATAAATAAAGTAAATGAAATAAATTATAAAATTTTGAGAAATAAAATTAATAAAATAATAAAACAAATACAATAAATAAATAAAATAAAATAAATAATAAAATTTTGAAAAATTAAATAAATAAATAAATAAAGAAATAAAGTAAATAAATTAAATTAAATAAATAATAAAATTTTGAAAAATAAAATGAATAAAATAAAAAAACAAATAGAATAAATAAAGTAAATAAAATAAATACAAAAATTTTTAAAATAAAAAAATAAAAAATTAAAACAACTAAGATAAGTAAATAAAATAAAATAAAATAAAAAAAGAACTAAAATTAAATAAATAAAAGAATTAAAAATAAATAAAAGAAATAACGAAATTTAAAAAAAAAAATAACTACCTAAAACAAATAACAAATTAAAAAAAAAAAAATAAATACATAAAAAAAAATAAATAAAAAGTAAATTTGAAGTAAAAATTAAACTATTTAAAAAAAATAATAATAATAAAATAAAATAAATAAAACAAACAAAAAAGGAATAAAGTAAATTAAATAAAATAAATAATTAATATTATAAATATAAAAAATAAAATCAAATATTTACAAGTATTGATACATTTTGGAATACCTCAAGCAAACCATCAAAAATTTAAAAAAAAATTAATTTTGAATTAGTATTTGTGTAGATAAAATATTTGTGCTTTAGCTCAGATGAATATAGATAAATAATTTGAGCAATAGCAACCAAATTATGTAATAGACCAATGCTTTATCAAAATTCGGATAACAAGAAGTAGGTTTATCTAAGATTTGTTTTTTTCTACTTCCGCAGAGTATTTCTTAGCTGTGCACGCCCAAGTAGAAAACATTTCTTTGTTCATTTTGTGTTTCGTGCATTGGTCGTGATTTTAAGCAATTTGTTAAAGCAAATATCGAGAAATATATATGTTGATGCTGTCGATGCTGCAATGTTTGCTCGCTGCAATATGCAGCAGCTGCTGCTGCTGCAACTACTATTTGCATATTTATTTACTTTTCTGATTATGCGGCGTTGAGATTTAATTTGATTTATTTGCACTGACAAATTTATGCAACTGTTTGCAATTATATGTGATAGACGATAGACGTGTGTGTGTGTGTGTGTGTGTGAGCACTTGTAAGTGAGTGTGTGGTTAAATGCGTTGGCATGGAAATTAATGTTGCATACTTTTGAGGGCTGCTTAGAAATATGCTCAAAGCCTAAGATATTTACGTTGATAATTGAATGTAGTGAAATTTTAATTAAACTTACTTAATTTCAGTTATTAACGGCACTATGTGTGCCGGCCAGGAGTGGCTTGGTAAAAGTATTATGAAACACTCACAAGTTTGCCATGCGGTTATTTTGCTGGCAAAGTTTTGCATTGTAATTGAGCGTAAAAGCAAAACTTTGACTAGGTTTCCCACTGCCTTTCGCTCTCTCTCACTCTCATCATTTTTTTTGTTATTTTTTGGCTTATCCTAGGCAATCGCCTGGCAAGTTAAGAACTTGGCGGCTGCTCGCAACTTGAGGAAGCTACTCAAAAAATAAGTTGCACATAAACTGTAAACACACAACAAGTAAATGGATGGGGTAGGGTGCTAGAGAGAGAGAGAGGGGCGGTGCTTTCACAGTTCCCAGTTCTGCAGGACGTACTCCTCCATAAAGTTCAAGAGCAACATATGTTGTGGCATAAATTTTATAAAGTCCTTGGGCTTCCCATGCTTCCTTAGCATCCTTAGCATCCTTAGCTGCCATGGTTTCCTTCAACCGCCTTGTTTACTTTCATGTTGCCTAAAAGTAACAAAAACAACAACAACAAAAAATACTACAACAACAGCAACCAAATTATGGTTAGACTTTTAACTTGTTTATTACGCCCAGCTACACGCGACGCTAGAATATAAAGTTTTTTAATTTAATTTTAATGAAAATTTATGATTATTTCTTTCACACGCCAAATTCACAAAAGTTTTCATTATTTCGTTCTCGTATTACTAATATGAAAGAAGTTGCAAAGAGATCTCTCACAACTTGCGCATAATCTCTATAATTAACCAAATCCCTTGGGCTCTCGATATTTTTCATTAAAATATGTGCAGCTCTGTAGAAATTTTATGCTCTCATAAGACATTTTTTCAAAGAGTTTTTTAATGAGAAATAGTTTTTTATGCTGATATTTAGCTTTAAGCTCATTTATTTTCGTTGTGTCTGAATGCATATATGAATATATATAAATAGGAAAAAGTCAAGTCAACTTGAATGTCATATGAAAATACTATGAAGGATTCGGATAAAGGACTTTTATACATATATGTATATAAAGTATATATCGTCGCTTGTCTCAAAACGCTTTAAGTAATTCCATCTAAGACTGCTGTTAGAACCTCATTAAAGCGCTTATGTAATTATATTTTCTATTCATCTGTTTCGTTGTGCGCACTTCTGTGTAGTTCCTTCCCTTTCTCACCCTCACCTGCACCCCCTCGGCGTTGGCGTGTTAAATTAAACGAATCCATTAATCGGATGGCAGTTCCTGTGAATATGAAGAGCTGTATAAATATTAATAACGTTTCAAATGGCATGCCACGTAGCTGTCATATGTATGAATGCAGGTCGACGCCAGCCGCCTGCCGCCAGGCTCCGCCCACGAGAATCCCAACCAACATGCACCACACTCACTAGAAGCCTGTCAAACTTCTCAAAGATGACAAGAGTCAGGCCCAGAAGAGGCATTTTGGTGGTTGGGGGTGGAACGTTTTACAATTGGGACAAATTGCATTTGCTCTGCTCGTTGAATGTGTTCTCTGTTCGGTTCATGTTAGTGTCTAGGCTTTGTTTCGACACGACAAGCAAGACGTGGAATTGGGTGGGCCGCCCGGCGAAGAGGGTCAGACACATAGGCAGCAAAGCGAGCATAACCCTAAACATTACAACATGCATCATCAACATAATCAACAAGAATGACAACAGCGACAACAACAGCTACAACTGAGGCACGCGCTTGTCATTCAATATATCGCGTCGATCTGCACACAGGCACATGCTATCTCTAGGAGAGAGAGAGAGAGAGGGAGAGAGCATGCTGCAGACACACACACACACACACATGAGCGCATTTCGCAATGTGCGTGCCAAGAGAGTTCATCTTCTACTTTTTTTTCTCATTCCTCATTTCACTCCTCCACCTTCGCTTGTGTTTATATTTATCAGCGTATTAAATTGCGAGCTCGTGTGCTGAGAGACCGACCGACCAGAGGTCTCGACTATTGTTTGCCTTGTCTTTGTCGTTGTTGTTGCTTTTGTTTCTATAGTCATTTTTCTGCCGTTATTTTTATCAGTGAACGTGAACGTGTGTTGGAATCCAGTCTGAGCTGCTATTTTTACTTGCCTTTGCCCTATGTCCTCATTGTTGTTGTTGCTGCTGCTGTTTGCTCATTCTCTTTTAGCTGTCGCTTTAATTGTATACCGTTAGTCTTATTCGTCGTGCGTACTATGGGCAGAGCTGACCAGTTAACAAAACTTTTATACTCTTTAAATATAGTTGAAGTAATTTTGATTATATCAACGATTACTTGACTTCAAATATGATTAATAATTTCTGAATGTTTGAAGATACAAATGATTGATAAATGATAAAATTATTTAAATATAAATAATTTAAATTGGTTTTATAAATAAAAATCCACATTGTAAGATAGGGTATTTGAAATATCAAAATTGTTAAGTTTGAAATAAACGCTTAAAAGTCATAAACTAGACAAAGCAGGTTAACAACTTGCAATATTATTATCAAGTGTCATACATATTTACATATATGTATGTATGTATGTATGTATGTAGCTAATATAGTATTCAATTAACATTAAACAGAGTTTGCTTCATCAAATATTTACGCAGACGAATTAGCTAAGAATAATGTCTGATTAACCCCTTCAGTGCACAGAGCTAAACAGAGCTATTTGCGTACACAGCGGCTGGGCAACATTTTTATTACCGTTAGACGCTGCTGGGCTGAGCGAGAATCATGTG
Source organism: Drosophila buzzatii (assembly GCA_035045845.1). Lineage (NCBI taxonomy): Eukaryota > Metazoa > Arthropoda > Insecta > Diptera > Drosophilidae > Drosophila > Drosophila buzzatii. The sequence goes on along the minus strand of JAWNOS010000244.1, from coordinate 9,183,813 downwards.
TTGCAGCTTAAATTACGCTTTAGGCGCACTCACATTTAGAGTTCGCTGACAGGATGTTGCCGAGACGTTCTTCATGCGGCAGGCAGCCACGACAGCCGCAGCCCCTTTTGCCCAGTTGTGCGACTGATTGTCTTTCACTAAGAAACGAACAAGACGAGCCGGCAAATTTGATGTACTACATTCGTTCGCCCACTCTTACTCTCTCACTCACTCGTTCGCTCTGGTTGTGAAGTGAATGCCATGCATGACAATTTTATTTGGGAGAGTGGTTGAGTAGGTAGAGTGACAGAGGCAGCGGCCGTAGAAGAGTGCAAACACACATACACGCTTCACGTAAATTTCATGCAATTTGTTATGTTTTATGTGCCTCGTTCGTCTGGCTCTCTCGCTCTCGCTCTCGCTCTTTCTCTCTGTAATGGGGGTGCTGGCAGCTCGAATGTTACGCCTGGGAATCTCAAAATGACAGACTTCAATTTATACAATTTATTTTATTAAGTCAAACATTTGTCTCTCTATGTATGCGTGTGTACGTGTGTGCGGGTGTGTGTGTGTGTGTGTGCGTGCCGTTTTATTAACAAATTGATGAAACAATTTCCGCAGCGTTTAATATGGGCAATCTTTTTTTCTGCTGTGTGTTTTTTTTTTCTGACCAGCCTCTTGCTGGATTTCCGCTCTGAAAATCTATAAAAAAGAAGAAGAAATTGTGCTGTGGGAGCGAGCATTACGAGTACATGAATTTGTCCCTTTATAGCGCGTTAAATTTTCATTTTTACTGCGCACATAAAATCTACGAATTGGCAAAATTCAATTGCAATGTTATAGATGAAACGGAATGGCATGGCATGGCATGGCATGGAATGGAATGGAATGAGATGGAATGGCTATCCACCTAAGCGTCCATATAAATCTCAATTTATGTTGGCTATTTAAGCATTTTGGGCACGCAGCAGCCATTTAGTTTAGGCCCGCTCTAGGCCTCAAAATTATTGAATCTAATTAACTTAAATGAAATGAATGAAGACTACAAATGTGTGCCTGCCAAACTCGTAAAACTTGGCCCAAACCCCGAGGCAATGTATGTGTGTGTTTAGGCCCGTTTAATTTATGGATGTGTATATAAATTCATTTGGAGCTCTTTAATTGCTGCTTAATGGCAGAAACCTTGTAATGCCAAAACCCCCTTGCAGCGACCCCAACGGCCCCTGCCACAGCCCCAGACTCCGTCTTCAGCCTGAGCCTGAGCCTTTGGCATTGCCTTTGTCTTTGGCTGTGAAGGTCAACAGATTGATAGGGGATTACGTTCGTGTTGGTTCCCATCCAAAGTACGGTTGCTTATTGAAATTGTTTATTTGCTTTCATTTTTTGCTTCTTCCGCCCTTCTTACACATCTACAATTAATTGCAACACAAAATTCTACTGAAGTCGTGTAATTAATCATTTAAGAAGGGCTTCGGCTACGTCTCTTCTAATATTTATAACATAAATTGAGCATCAGATTATGGGTTTGCCCATTTTTTGGGTGCCTTAAAGTGGCATTAGGGCTAAGATAAATTAAGTGTTAAGCGCTTAGCTTTTAGGCTTTGCCAAGGAACAGGTAACGAAGATTCTCTTTAGATTTTAGTTAATATTTTGTATCCTTATCAATTGTTGTGGACTTGCAACTTTGTCAGCTTCGAAATTCTGGCCCAACATTTTTATGTAAATTTGCTTTTGATTTACTCACATATAAAGCCCTAAATAGGCGCAGGTATGCCCCAGGTGTTTGTGCTTCATGTTGATGAGTTTCCTGAGAGTTTTTCCGTCTTCATTTTGAACCCTTTCATTTGCCCGAGGGCGCTCTGTCCTTTTTACCAGCTAAAAACAAGAAAAACACGCTTTATTTATATTTTGTTTTCGATTTTCATTTTTTATGCATTGCAGATTTTTCAATTTGTCAACCCAAAATAACAAATTTTTATATTTTTTTTTATTGTATGAAAAAAGTTACAAAATGTTATTCAATTAAATGTTGTGGTAAATTTGTGTCCGACATGAAATTTTATTACGATATTTTAAAAAAAATAATTTAAATAGAATTTTATTATTGGAGTTGATAGAAAAGCTATTCAAATTGAGTTTTATATTGAAATATAGTGAAATATATACTTTTTCTTGTATATATAATTTTTATTATTATAAAAAAAATATATATAAAAAAAAATGTATTACAATATTTTAATAAAAATAATTTAAATATAATTTTATTATTGGAGTTGATAGAAAAGCTATTCAAATTGAGTTTTATATTGGAATATAATGACATATATCAAAATATAAAATCATTTTTCTTCTTTATATAATTTTTATAATTATAAAAAAATTTAAAAATAAAAAATTAATTTTTTACACGCTAACAAACACTTACTTATAAATTTAATTTAAAAAAGTTGTTCGATAGATATTTATCAATTTATAATTAAATTCCGTGTTATATGATATTATATATTTAAATATTTATTTATTTATTTTTATTTATTTATTTATTTTTATTTATTTATTTATTTTTTATTATTTATTATTATTATTATTATTATTATTATTTATTTTATTATTATTTATTATTTTTTGCTGTAAAAAGAGTTATTAATAAGAATAAGTTAGAGGAATTGTAGCAGCTGCAGTAATAAATATTTTTAAAATATTCCTGTAGCAATAAATGAATTAAAAAATATTTTAGATTCAAAATTTGCTGCTAAAAAGTTTAATAAAATATACAAAAATTGTTAGCCTGACTTATGTAGCTAAAAGTGAAAGAGAAAAAAAAATGAAACAGTTTCGCTTGCAGCTTTTACTGCTTCGTTATCAAATTTTTTATTGTGCTCACGCAGTTGACATATATATGTATGTATATTTTTTCAAATTTTGATTTGTCTGTTGACCATTCAAGCTGTCCATCCAGCTGACAGCGAGTCAGTCAGTCAATCATTGTGCTCAGCCATTTGTGTGTGAAATTTGAGTAGGCAATTTTAATAATTTAAGCGAATGATCTATCACAGTTACAGTTAATCTATCAACGCCAGGCGAGGGAAGCCTGCTGTGCCTTACACACACACACACACACACACACTCTCACACATACATACATGTCTACATTTACATACAGACTTTCGTCATCTTCGTTTCGCTTCTAACAAATTGTCTTGTTAAAAGTTTTTCTCTTCGTTTCCCGGCCGCAAAACGAGATAAAAACATGGCTGAAAAAAAAAGAAGATGAAAAAAAAAACCGTTCTGCCAGCAGACGCGAAATTTGTGCCTGATAAGAGAATTTGCTGGCCATTAGCATTTAAGGCGTTAAGTCATTTATATTCATTTTGGATATTTGCACAATTCCAATGAAACGAATTACTTAATTGTCAAGTACTGATGCATAATCTCCAGAGTGGACCGAAGCGAAAGCTGCTCAAATCGATAAATCATTAAGTGCTACTTCTCCAGAAATACATTTGGCCGGCAATGAATGAGTGGCATTAAAGCCTTGTGTAAGCGAAATTCAAGTGAAACATTTTCTACGAATTATTTGGAGTACTTGAGGGAGAAGTGATTATCAATGTCAAATAGCATTTATTCTTACTTGAAATATAAATTACAATAATAAATAATAGATACAATAAATTAATTCAAGAAAATTATATTTCTAAATATTATTTATTTATTATATAGAAATCATCTTTTCCTTATCATTCTCTTATTTTCTTTTCTTTCTTCAGTTACTTTTTGTGTTCTCTTATTACTTTATCATTCTCTTATTTCCTTTTCTTTCTTCAGTTACTTTTTGTGTTCTCTTTTAACATCAGCTCATCTACTCGCTGTTCTTTACAGCATATCTCTCTTTAATTTTGCCTCACTCCTCTTGCGTTTTTGTCTTTGTTCTTATTCTCATCTCTCTTAAATAAAGGCAGAACATTCTCTTTGTCTTTTCTTCAACTTATTTCTTTTTATTCTACTATGTTTTTTCAAAGTCTGTCTTCCTTTCTTCTTTTCTGATAATCTTCTTTCCATAGTCTCTCAGTCTTTTCATAATTATCTTTTCATATATTCTTCCCTTTGCAAATGAGAGAATAAATGATATTAACATCTCTTCATGCTTTGCTTTCTTCTCTTATTTAATAAAATTTATAAGTACTCTTCTATTCATTTCATTTCTCTTCCCATCTTCCGTTCACCTTTCTACTTTTCTTTCCTCTTTTCATGTCGCTCTTTCCTTTCAGATTTTCTCTCTTAAAACTTTAATTTTTTGTGTGCTCTTAAGTGCTCTTCTCTGTGTTTTGTCTCTCGTCAACAGTGAATTACTTTACCTTTAAATTTTTCAATAATACTTGTCATAAATTCTTTGCTTCAAGTGCTCAAGATTGATCCACTTTAACTGGGAAATGTTGAAAATCCCTTTTTTTCTCACAATAATATGTAAATTTGTTGTTGGTATTTTATTACTTGGGATACTCATCAAATTTCGAATGAGTTATTTGAATAAGTCAATAGGGAAAGGACGACTCGGGACACAGGATACAGTCGCCTGAGCTGTTAAGTGAATCCGAAAAAGGCAAAGCACCTACACAGCTCAGGGGGACATGGATCGGAATTGGTATTGGAAATGGGAATGGGATTGGGAATGGGGGATTGTGGATTGGCATAGGCATAAAAAGCATCAATCATCAATTTAGCAATCTTTCGATGGAGTCTCACGTCCTTGGCGCTCAGCTGCAAATAGTTGAAGCCGCTTAAGCACGAATTTCTATTAAAATATTTATGCAAAAAGCTACGAGGCGACAATCTAAGCCGGCAACGGCTATGAAAGGGTCTCAGCTACGGCGGCTGTGCGTGAAAAATTTCAGCAAAACGATTTTCATAATCGATTTTCAGTGACTGTTGACAACAGCAGCAGCGGCAGCTTCAGCTGAATGGTAGCTAGATATGCGGGGGCGCTGCAGACGCGCTTGTCAACCTTTATCAGAAACAGGGATATAGAAAAAGGAGGTGGGATTGAGTGAATAGCGGGGCTGGGGAGGCAGCCAGACAGGCGAGCAAAGCCGAGACAAATGCGACATGCGTCTGTTGACAATATATCAACATGTGGAATACGGGCAGATATAGACCCGCCCCTTGCCCCCGCATCGCTCGATGGGGCGTCCTTGGCTAAAAATGCAAAAGGCAAGAGACGACTTCACAATTTTTCTACTTGACTTTGACATTTGTTCGGAGTACGCCTTCTGTTTGTTGCCTTCGACTGTGAACCGACGCCAGGTCAAGTAATCTTTAAAGTATGACGTCTCTGTCTCTCTCTGCCTAGCTCCCTCTCCCTCTCTCTCTCGCTCTGCTGCGCGTAGTCAGCGATAGTCCTCACTACAATTGTTTGCCATTTGAAGCTAACGTAGCGCAACTAATCGATGAAAAAGACGAGACTCTCAGACTAGGGGAAGCCAACTGAACTGTTTGAGCTGACTTTGAATCAGAGATTCGTTTGCAGTCTATGTTGTTGTTTTTCTGCTATTTTCTATTTTCTATTTTTCTCTTTTTCTTCGTTTTTCATAATGTGCTCTTAACCCGTTTATGGAGCGTAGCTTATGTGATGATAGTATCGTTGAGGCTGCCGGGCAAAAATGTGCTAAAAGCGAATACGTGAAGCAAAATCCTTAAATGCGATTCGCACCAGTTGCTTCTGCAAATAGTGTGTAAATCATGCAGAGGCTTTAACGCAGTGATAGATTACTGGTGCCACAGTGAAGTGAGTGAGAGTGCATGACTAGAATATACCCGGAATATCACAAGTTGCTTATCAAATGTAGTGTAGTGGGAGGTATTTGGCTATAGATTAACAGAGTCTATTAATCAAATTCTGCAAAAATTAAATAAATGGCAAATAACTAAAAATACATATCGATTTTTATCGATTGCACAGGTTAATTTATCGATTAATACAAATAATGTTGCGTACAAGCACAATTCTGATATAGGTAGGCAGAAAAACATAATTCTCTTTTAAATTTATTCAAAGGAAATTTATTATCATTCAAGTCACAACCTATTGCAGGGTATTTGCTAGTCGTTGACTTCAATATATGCTCATATTTCTATAGAATTTTGAATGCAGCTTCATTTATGAGCTGCTTTTGTTGCTCTCAAATAGTTAACGTAAGTTTGGTAGCCACTAATTACCCAGCTTAAGCTGACATTGTATTGTTTATCTTTTGACAGCAAGCCTCACAGATAGCGAGAGAGAGAGAGAGAGAGAGAGAGAGAGAGAGAGAGAGAGAGAGAGAGAGAGAGAGAGAGAGAGAGAGTGAGAATGTGAGGCAGACATTTATCTTCAGAGACTATTCGAAAAATTAAACAGATTTATTATTCAGTGGCCCAGTGTGTCGGTGCCATCTTAAAGTAGAGTCGAATCGAGTCGCCGCTGCTGGAGCTGGGGAGATGTGGAGCTGGGGAGCTGACTTCCCTCTGCGCTGTTTGTGCGCGTGCTGTGTTCGTGGTTTTAATGGGGGCGGCCAACGACGTGGGTGGCTTGCGGTTTAGTGGTTTGCGTGGTTTGGGAGAGAGCAAACACAGCTAAGAGAGAGACAGAGAGAGAGAGAGAGAGAGAGAGAGAGGGAGAGAGGGAGAGGGAGAGAGCGTCGGCAGGCGCCTGCAGCTAAGCGCATTGCGTTTGTCAAATTTTGACGAGTTCGCCGTGTATCGATTCGCCCGGCTCTTTGAAATCTAGCCCTCTGCTTGGCTCTTTGGCTTAGTGTGTCCTTAAGCTAAATTAAAGCATATATTACATTTCATTAATCCTTTGATGTCTGCGCTGGGGGGGTCTTAAAAAGCCAACGCCAACGCCAACGTCGCTCGCTCTGATTAAGTTGCGGATGTTTGATATTGAAAAGGGTTTGTAATTCCTGAAATTAAGTTTCAGAATTTGCTTTGAAGCTGCTCAAGCGCTGGTAAACACTAGTAAATCAGTATGAATTATAATGAGCTGAAGTGTTTATCTTAGCCAAAGCTCGCAAGTAACTTGATTAATGCTTGGCTAAAGCAGCTGCCAGCTAAACTGTATGTGCTCCGCTCCAAGATATATGAGCTGCAAAGCATTTGATGGACTGCAGAACTACATTTTTGACAAGCTTGATTTATTAGACAGTCACGACTAACTTACTGCTAGTTCATGAGCTGCTAAGGTAGTGCAGACTGCTCAGCATGTTAGTCAATTGTTGCCTATCGGCTGATAGTTTATTATTATGAATTGAGAATAGAGCTCTTTAGATCATTGCTGAATCCTTTCTATATTTTACTGGTGCAAAATGTTTCATTCATATAAAATAAATATTCATTTAAAAAAATAGCCAAACAAACAAGCAGCTCTAATTTTTCATGTAAACACTTTTTATTGTTAGTTAGTAAAGCAGTGAATTTATTTATTTATTTTTTATTATTATAATTTTTATTAAATTATTAATATGACTATTAAATATTATGATTCTTTATTTGAATTAAACCATTTTTTGTTAATTCATATGTTAATTATTATTATTTTGATTATTATTATTATTATTATTATTATTATTATTTTATTATTATTTTTTTTATTATTATTATTTTTTTTATTTATTTATTTATTACTATTATTATTATTATTATTTTTTTTTTTTATTATTATTATTATTAATCACAGTATTATGCCTTAAGCAAACCAGCTGTCATCAGTTGATAAAGCAGACAAAGCAAACTTTGCCTTTATTTTATTTTTATTTTTATTATTATTATTTTTTTTTTAGTTAACCACAGCAAATTTTGACCACACAGAAATCAACATTAATTTCAGCACTCTGTGAAAAAAGAGAAAAAAATCAGCAAAAGACAATGTAATGCAAAGCCAAACAATCAAAGGAAACGCCAAGGCGAACTCAAAAATGTTTGTCACGTAGAAACTTTGTTTGTGCCTCAAAGACAAAAACCAGCTAAACTTAATGATGACAAAAAAAACTGAATTGTTGACAAAATAATGAAATACCCTAGGAAGGGTCATAGACAAAATTTAAAGCTTTTAATATAAATATACAAATGTTACTTAAGATTTATAGATGAAAAACAGTAAAAATTATGCATGCAGTTGCCAAACTTTTCGACAGCAGAGAAAAACATAAATGTAAAAAGTAAAATAAAAAAATAAATAAATGTTTTAAAAAATTGAAATAAATAAAAATTTAAAAATAAATTTAATGCATTATATATATTAAAATATATATTTGTATATGCAAAAAATTGAGTAAACAAAAAAAAGAAATATTTAAAAAAAATTAAAATAAATAACAATTTAAACATAAATTTAATACAAAAATCAGATATATTAAAATATATATTTGTATATGTAAAAAAAATAAAATAAAAAATATATAAATATTAAAAAAAATATATTAAAATAAATAACAATTTAAAAATAAATTTAATACAAAAAACAGATATATTAAAATATATATTTGTATATGTAAAAAATAAAATAAAAAATATATAAATATAAAAAAAATTAAAATAAATAACAATTTAAAAATAAATGTAATGCAAAAATTATATATATTATAATATATATTTGTATATGTAAAAAATAAAATAAAAAATAAATAAACATTTAAAAAAATTACATTAAATAAAAAATAAATTAAATTAAAAAACATTAAAATAAATAACAATTTAAAAATAAATTTAAAACAAACATTTTATATATTATAATATATATTTGAATATGTAAAGAATAAATAAAGTAAAAAATAAAATAAAAGAAATAAATAAATTATTTTTAAAATTAAAATAAAGAATATTTAAAAAAAATTAATACAAAATGATATATTTTATAATATATATTTGTACTGCAATAAAAATAAAATAAAAAGTATAATATATATTAAAATATTTACTGACATTATTTATTTATTATTTTTTTGTTTTTTTTTTTTTCTTTTATTAATGTTTAGCTATTTATTAAGATATTTTCTTAAAAATAATAATTATAAACAGAAAAATAAACACAATAATAATAATTAATAAATTAAATAAACGTTGTTGCATTAATATAAATTTAGTTTAGTTTTATTCTATTTATTAATTTACTCTATTTATTTAAGTATTTTATTAAATTTAAAAATTATTTTTATTATTTATTTATTTTTTTGTAAGTGCTTTATTATTTTTTATATTCTCTATTTATTATTTATTTACTAACTCTATGCTCTAAACCTTACACAAAATTCAAAGCGTTTCCAACACTCGAAAAGTTTCTGAAAATATTGTAAGCTCGTTTATAATAAAATAATAAGGTATGACAGATTAAAGGGTCAATTAGTACGTTAGCTGCGAGATTTTGGTTAGCTTGAAGGATCATCTTAAATTCATTCAATTCAATTTATAATTTTTATACTTTTAGCGAAGAATCAGAAGCTGCTGAGATGCGCAGCGAGTTGTCAGGCGATTTGGCATTGGAATGAGAATAATAATTACGCTCATACTAAAATACTTTAGTTTCTCTGCGGTTGCCAGGGAGTATTTCGTAGTTGAGCAATAAGCTATAGAAATTGTGTGTTTGCTTTGCAGTCAGCAAACTTACAATACGCCCGGCTGAACAATTTGTGCTGAAGAAACCATTGAGAGCAACAGCAAAACGCAAAACTCTGCGACTCACGACGCGACTTGAGTCGACTCAGTGCTCAAAATTTTACGCGGGTTGACTGCTGAAATGCCACCAGGGGGCATGGGAGGGTGGGTGGGTGTTGGTGCAGCTCCTGGCATGGCCTTTGTCACAGTCAGGGACGCGGACGACAACGATTGCGTCTTTTGCATTTTGGCTGAGCGGCAGCAGCAACAGCAGCCCAGACTGGAATTACAAATTCAGCACAATGTCCCTTTGTCATTTATGCATTCGCTGTATAAATTAGGCACAATGAATTTCAGCGGTTGCGGTGCGCTGCGCTGCTCTTACGAGTTGTAGACTCTTAATAAGCTTTTTCTGCTTTTTTCTTTTTATTATTTTTCAGGTGGCAGCGGCAGTGGCGGCGGCAGCGGTGGCGCTGGCGGTGGCAGCTCCTCGGACATATCCAAGGATCAGTGCAATAAGACTGTGGACATTTTCGACGATATCAGCTCGCCGGAGGTCACCAATCAGAATCTGGGACGGCCGCTCACCTGCTCGTATCGCTTTCGTACGCTGAAAGGTGCACCGCGCGACTTTGTGCTACGGCTGCGCTTTAAGAAGTTCAAAGTGGGCCAACTGCTCAATGCCACCCACTGCGAGGGCGGCTTCTTGCAGGTGAGTTAGCCCCAATGCTGGCATTGCTGATTTATGTGCAGGGTGTGGGCAGTGTGTGTGTGTGTGTCTGTGGATGGCCGAGGCAATCAAATCTAATTTATAACTTTGTCGCTCGCCTAAATGATGACACATGTATGCCACGTAATGCCAACGTACGGCCAACGGTTGACAGCTTTATGCGAGAATTGCAATCCAATTGGCGCTGCCCATGTCTGTGTGTGGGTGGGTGGGTGTGGCGCCTGGCTGGCTGTCCCTTTGCTTATCATTTGATTTGACTCCATATGACGCTGTTGTCCTCGTTGTCCTTGCAGATTGTTGATGGCAATTCCAAAACAGACGTCTCCAATCGCCGTGAGCCGGGCATGTTCTGCGGCGAAGCGGAACAGCCACAGACCTTCATCAGCGAGACGAGCTACGTGAAGGTGCTATTTCACACGGACAACTTTACGGATCAGGTGAGCTAATTAATTGGCTAATGAGCATTAAGAATTGTTGAAGAGTTGAAGAGTTGCAAAGGTGTATATAAAGAGTTGTCTTAAAATACTTTACTAAAAATAAATTAAATAATAAAAATAAATAAATATACTAACAATAAATGAAATAAATAACAATAATTTCTTTAGAATAAATAATATAATTAATTTAACAAATAAATAAAATAATAAAAAATAATACGACAATAAAAAAAAATAATAAAATAAAAATCATTTCATTATAATAAATAATATAATTAATTTAACAAATAAATAAAATAATAAAAAATAATACGACAATAAGTAAAAAAAATAAATAATAAATAATATAATTAATTTAACAAATAAGTATAATTATAAAAAATAATACGACAATAAATAAAAATAATAAAATAAAAATCATATCATTAGAATAAATAATATAATAAATATAATAATCAAAGAGAATTTTTTCGCATTCAAAATGTATTTTAGAAAGTCTGTAACATATAAAGGATTATCTGGTCATATCACTTATCGCTATCCATATCCTCATTTGCCATCTTTAGTTTCCCTTTGCAAGCTTTACCTTAATCAAGTTTGCATCTTAAGCACACTTCCAACTCCATCCACTTCCCAGTCCTCAGCAGAGGACTCACTCCACTTCAGACACCTCATCTAACCAACTCCGGTGACTTCCAATTACGGTAAAAAATAAGTCTCTATTCTGTTGTCTACCGTCTTCAAGTTGCAGACGCCAAACGCACTTACACTAATAAACCATGGCACCATCTTCCACTCACCCGGCTCGGCTCGGCTCGCCTCGGCCCGGCTTGGCCCCTCACACATGTCACATGTGTCACGTAGCCGCTTCCTGCATGTCCTTAGCACAGCCGTTCCACTTTCTGCTCCTAAATATAAATATATATATAGCTACCAAGATATATATGTATATTCATATTTATCACATAATTTAAAGAAAATATTACAGTGCACAAGTTTTTGACGCCCTTAAAGCAAAGTGTGTTTTAGTTGAGCGTAACCAGCTGGCAGATACTCTGTAATGCGTGAGAGTGTTTGAAGTTGGAATACAGCTGTATATAAGAGTGTGCTCATAGAGATTGATATGCGGGAAAATATCAACTATATATAATATAAAATAATATATATAATTTTAAAATCAATTAAATTTTCCCATATTGATTTCTCTTGCATATGGAATACAGAGTCTGTACAATTCTCTTTATATTCGACTCGTAAAGCTGCGAGTGGATTGGTTAAGCAACTTCTCACATTGCTCACATACATGAATTTATAGACCCCAAGCCCAATATGAAGAACGCATTAAAGTCTCTTAATTATTATTATTATTATTAAGAAGTTACAGTTAGTGTGAAATTAACTCTAACTTAAGACTAAGCACTGGCATCAGGGGCCTTCGGCTGGATGGTGTAGTATAATGTGTATATATAATCTCTTAATTAATTTGTCTAGAACTTCTAATTGTTCTCTCAGCGAGCATTACACAGTCGTTTTTACCTCGCTCTAATATATCTATATAGTACTTTTTTTTGGATTTTATTTACATATATATATGTATATATATATATATATTTTTTTTTTTAATATTTTTTTTTTTATTTTATCTGCCTCTGTTTTTTGTTTGTTTGCTTTGGCTGTGACCCGTGTTGCTCTATCTGCTTGGCTGCATCTATGCAACTCACTTTCGCACTTAGCTTTTCATATACACAAATACATATATATATATATATATACATTTATATATGTGTGTGTATGTATGTTTATAAATGTATATATTTTTGCATGCATTATTCAGTGGAACGTCTATGGAAGCTGTGAACGTGGGCGTTCCCAGCTCTCCTGACTGTCGTCTGGCTGCCTCCCTTTCCCAGTTGCGGCATCTCTCTCTCTCTCTCTCTCTCTCTCTTTGGCCTCGCCTGGCCTGGCCCGACTGGCGACTGGTGACTGGTGACTGGCGTTGTATATGGCAAATGCTGTTCACAACTTGAATTCTATTTAGCTGCATGGCTGTTGCACTTGCCCACACTGGCAATGCCCCTTGAAGGTGTTTGCATGGGGTTTGCTGTTTAGCTTAGAGTTTATGTTATATGAAGAAGTAGTTGAGGCTTTAACATTTATCGATAATTTATATATATTAATTTATACAAGCTATTTGCATATAACTTAATAAAAATGTGAGAAATTTCTTGCAAGCAATTTTTATTAATTTTTACATTTAGCGTGCGCTGAAATGTGCTTGCAATGATAGAAAATAGTTCCAATCGATATAAATCGATAATAAAGTGAAATCAATGCTGTATATAGTAAATAAATAATATAAATATATATTTATATATTTATAATTTATAAAAAAGCATTACAAATATTAGCAGCAGAGCATCTGTCAGTCTGTCATACCCCACTTGCTATTGTTGCTGCGCTCTTTCACAGATTTTTTGTCAGTTGCATCGCTGTATGTTTGATGCGGTATTTGCATTTTCAGAGCGAACAAAAAATATATACACAAAGATAAGATCATTATGTGACATAAAGAATTTATAAATTTAATAAACTATATTTTTTATGTATCATTTAAGAAGCTGAAGAAAAAGTGTGAAATGTGTGTTTGATATTAGTGAAAATTCTTGCAATTAAAAAACAAAAAGAGGGAAAAGAGGATAAAGTTTTGAGCATATATATATATAAATATAAAATACATTCATGTATATAATCTAGATATTTATATAGACATATATATAATATAGTTATTTCCGCTCTGGCAAAAGTCGAAGAAGTCGAGCTAATGTTGTTGTAGCAACGTTCTTTTCTCTTTGCTTGTTTGCTTCATGGATTAACTTTATGCTGCATTTTATCAGATGTAAGCAGCAGCAGCAACAGCACAGCTACACAAGCGAGACAGAGAGAGAGAGAGTGGGAGTGGGAGTGTGTGAGTGAGAGAGCAAGCCTAATGCCATGAACGAATGGCTCTTGCAGCAGATAGACGCTCAGCCTGCAGAGCTGCTTCTGCTGCTGCTGCTTCTGCTGCTGCCGTTCTCCAGAGTGTCTTATGCACACCTTAATGGAGTCATAAATATTTATGAAAACTCGCTACGCGCTCAGCCCGAAGTTGGCTGCTCGGCAGACAGTTGAGAGCGCAGTTTCCTGCCGGAGTTGGCGGAGTTGGCTGCTTTGTTTTTGCCACGCAGATTTCAGCGCAACGTTTTTTGTGCTCATCGTCTTTACAATTTTTTGCCACTTATTTTGCACGAATGCTCAGGAGGCATGAGGGGTGGCAGCTGATGCGAGTGCTATCATTCTATATAATAAATAAAAATAATAGAGCTGCGCTGGCATGTAATAATATTGCCACGTACACAATTTAATGAGCAGACAGCGATGCCAACAGCAGCAGGAGCAGAGGCTGCACTTTGGCCGAGCTCAAAGTAAAGCGAAAACGAAAACAATTTCGCATTAACATAAATTCATGGCAAATAAATCAAAAATAATTTTCACAAATTGCGACATTCCTGACAGGAGAAAACAAAAACCGAAACGCGCATTCCAACTGATTTTTAATTTATTCGTGCACAAATTTCGCCAGGATATTAAAAGAAGAGCCAATTGGAAGGCAGGGGATTGAGCAGGTCGCAGCCATGGCGATAATGCCAGCTACGCTACATTGCATCCGCATCAGCATTGACATCAGCATCAGCATCGGCATCGGCATCTGCAACAGCATCAGGCTGCGTTCAAAAATATTCAATGCATTTAAAGTCGCATAATGCGGCAAATATGAAGCTGAGGGCATGGGGCAGGCAGGCATGATGCAGCAGGCAGGAGGCAGGAGGCAGCACCGTAGCACGTAGCCTCGACTAGGTTGCCAGTTCGACTGGCTGTTGGCCTTTCACTCCGCCTGCTCGTTCGCCATTGTTCAGATCGTTAAGTGGCGCTAACGTCATTGACGCCGGTAACGCATTTAATATTGACATGTGCATTACGCATACGCATACGCATACGCATACGCATCGTGTGCAGAACCCCCCAGAAATCAGTCAGAGCCATGACCAACAGAATCCCAGCATTCATGCGTGATTTCAGTGTTTGCCATACAACATCTCCATAGAATGTTAGTCAGGCATTATTTTATGTGCATAATACAATGTGGTTTTAGTTAATTCCATTTTGATATAATCCAAAATTTTAAGTGGAGCTGCAATAATGCATAGTAGCATAATCTCGTTGTTCATGTCTCTTGACATTCTGATAAATGAATAATGGATAAAATAGATATATTGGTCAAAACTTATTTAATATAACATAAATAAACAGATTTCGGTATTTATTTATTTATTTATTCATTTATTTATTTATTTATTTATTTATTTATTTATTTATTTAATTATTTATTCATTTATTCATTTATTCATTTATTAATTCTTTATTTATTTATGTATTTATTTATTTATTGATTTATTAATTTACTTATTATTCATTTATTTATTTATTAATGTATTTATTTATTTATTTTTTATTCATTTATTTATTTATTTACTTATTTTTTTTTTTATTAATTTGTTTATTAATTATTTATTTTTATTTTTATTTTTTTATTTATCTATGTATTTAATAATTTATTTACTTATTTATTTATTTATTCGTTTATATATATATTAATTAATTAATTTATTTTTCTATTTATTTATTTAATTATTTATTTATTTATTCATTTATTTATATATTAAATTAATAATTAATAAATCAATAAATTATTTTTATTTATTTATTCAGTTATATTTTTCTTTTATAATTTGCAATTATTTTATTTGAATCTCAATTTTTATGGATATCAAATATTTTAAAAAATATTCAAGTATTAATTTTCATTTGCATACATTTTGCGTTATTTATTTATTGATTGATTTATTTATTTATTTATTTATTTTATTATTTATTAATTTATTAATTATTGATTGATTATTGTTCATTTATTCATTTTTTTATTTACTTATTTATTTATTTATTTATTATTGATTTATTTATATATTTAGTTATTCATTTATTCATTATTCATTTATTTATTAACTTATTTATTTATTTATTTATTTTATTATTATTATTATTATTAATAATTAATTTTTTTTTTCATTTATTTATTTTTTTATTCATTTATTTATTATTTTTTATTCATTTATTTATATATTAAATTATTAATTAAATAATCAATTAATTTATTTATTTTTTTTTTTTAATTTGAATCTCAATTTTTATGGATATAAAATATTTTAAAACATATACCAGCATTGATTTTCATTTGCATAAATTTTGCATTATTTATTTGTTTACTCAGAACTAAATCTTGATTTAGTGTATATGTATAGCTAGAATATAGGAATTTAATTGTTGCATTTAAGAATTTAATTTCATAAATAATACAAATTACATTATTTTAATACATATATTTTATTATTTATTATTTAATTTATTAAATAATACAAATTACATTATTTTAATACATATATTTTTGTTTTTCATTTTATTTAAACATTTTTGAAAAATTAAAATATTTGTATTTTCTAGCCTTTTTATTTTCAATTTTGTATAGTTTATTATAAAATAATTTAGTTTATTAAATAATCCAAATTTATTTAAAATTCAAATTAATTAACAACTATTATTTTATATATTTTTATTTTAAAATAGGATCATTGCATATTATAATTATTTTTTAAGCTTCGAGCTACAGAAAGTGATCAAATTTGTCCAGTAAAAACTTTAAACACTTGACTAACTCAGGTCCTAGATATAGCAGAGATCATTATCATTATAATCAATTACGAAGCCCTAAAAAAATTGTCTCTCAAGAATTCCCTCTCTCTCTCTCTCTCTCGCTTTTGAATTTCAACTAAAATTGAAGTGAGACTCGCTGCATTTGTGCCAGCAAGCTCCGTTTGAATGTCATTTACCGCTATGTAGGGCGGAAGAGCGGCAGAGCGGCAGCTGGAACTGCGTTAGTGCAGCAGGTCATTAGCGCTGATGAGGTGCACGACTAAATGGGGCTTCTAGAACGGCGACTGGGCAGGGCCACTGCCGAGTCGAGTTTTCCGAACAACAGTGGAAAACAGCGTGAGCAAACAGTGGGGCAACGCCTTCATGCCCGCATGTCACCTGGCTGGACAATCAGTTCAGTTCAGTTCAGTTCAGGAGCGACTCGGTTTAGATTGGCCCAGCGTAGTTGGGTACAAAAATCGACGAAAATTCATCAGCAAGAGCAACGGCAGCTACTAATGGCATGCAGCTTAGCAGCTTGACTGGGGCAACAGTGCGTATACGTGATTGAGCGTAGCCAGAGCGAAAGACAACAGCGCGCTAACAATACATGAATTTCAACTCACTAACCTACACTCGCTCTCTCTCACTCACTCACTCACTCTTCCTTCTCTCTCTCTTTCTCTATTTGCAGACCTACTTCACATTCGATTCACGCGCGGAACAACAAACCGAAGTCTATTTACGCTATGGCCAACATCCGGAATTATATCCAAATCGTCGCGGCGAAGTGGTGCAAGGGTACGTATGCTATGCGTAACGAGAGGGGACAAAGAGAGACAGATATAGAGGGGGACACACAGAGTGGACTGCCCGCTGCGAGCTTATCGATAATGTTAAGCGCCTTTGTTCCATTTTTATGTGCCAGCGGGGGAGGCTGCGCGGAGGCGTGGCTGACAACTGACAGTTACTACTTTGTAGCCAGCGATGCGTTAATTTAATTTTATTATGTTGCACGCAACTTGAGTGGTTTTTCGAGCAGCAGATAAAGAGAGAGAGAGAGAGAGAGAGAGAGAGAGACTGAACTGAAACGAATATGCCATAATCATATGCGAACAAAGGGCGGCAGAGACAGTGGGCGGCAATGCTGGCAATGCTGTAGCAGAAGGTCGCATAAAATTGAATTACAATTTGCCAGCCGGAGCGTAAGACACTGGCACTGCGGCAACATAAACTCGCGCAAAATGTGCAGAGAGACACATTGAGACAGAGAAAGTAGAAGAAAAATAAAAGACGAGCATTTAGTTATTCCCCCAAAAAACTTTGCAGACATTAAATTTCATTTGATTTGCCCGCTGCTCAGCCTGCTCCTGCTTTTTCTCCAACTTTTATCTTAATAAAATAAGTTTCAAGTTTCGAGCATTATTTTTGGATTTCTAATAGCATCTTTTCACAGCCAGCTGAGCTGCTTTGATAAAGTCGCAAAAAATAAAATAAATTAAATGAAATGGTTCAAATTAATAGAAAAGTTAAATATTTTGTAGTTTAAGTAGAGCTCAGCAATCAGAATCACAGTGAATCAGTCACGCTTTAAGGCTGCTCCCGTGGCACGCCTTAATTTGCGTCTGCTGTCAGAAGATTTTTGCAATTCCCAAGGCAATGAGAGAGCAGAAAGCCAAGCATCCACATGGCCAATATGATTTTTATGCTAATTTGGGGTCACGCACATTGACATCGACACTGAAACAAGCCCAAACCAATACGAAACAGCATGGCGCGACTAGCGAATGCCCTGTAATCAAAGAGCAGCTCAAGTTCGAGTAGTAAACAAAGAGAGCTTCAGAGAGTTGATGACAAGGCTTAGTTCGATTTTGTTTTATCTAATTAACAAGCTATGGCTCTCTTCTGTCAATATACAACAACCCAAAGTAATCCCTATTGCATCTAGGGTATTAATATACAACGGAAGCCAAAAGCAAACCCAAATGAAAGGCAAATTTCCTAGAAGAAGCGAAGAATGAAATCGAAATTTAGAGTGCAAATAAAATGGTAAATGGTAATCATATTTATGCAGTACGCCACGCCCCCTCAGCCTTTGACAACCCTGCTGGCCTAGCATGCGCTTTGTTTGGCTTGAACAAATTGAAAATTATACGCACGGCTCTCCTCATGCCCTCAGCCAACAGTTGTTCTTGTAATGCGACAACAGCAACAAATTCTTACAAGGTCTGCGTCCCAGGCAAAAGCTCAAGAATTTCCAAATCACTGAGCACAATTTTCTGCTTTTGTTGTTTCACTAGCACTGGGCTGGGCTGGGTTGGCCTCGGCTGACAGGCAATTCCAGCGATTAATTTGTTGGATTTGTGCCCAGGAGAAAAGCTGACGAGAAATTTGAGACTTGGAGACATTTATTGAGCGAGATTGGGCGACAGAAACTTGCTGGAAAAAATCTAGAAAAACTAATTGAATTTAATTACAATTCATCTTCTCCATTCATAGGTCGTACTGCGAGCGCGAGTATCGCGATTGCCGCCTGCAAACCTGCTACGTCCAGTCGCCCGCCTATCCTGGCCTATATCCGCGCGCCCTCAACTGCCGTTACAAATTGCACACGCGACAGCCGTACATCAAATTATATCTGCAGAACGAACAGTTCGCGGTCGATGGGCAGAGGTAAGTGCAGCAGCTGAGATATACCACAGTGGCAGACACTCACCTATACATATACATATATATATGTGTGTGTGTGTGTGTGTGTGCTATCTGCAATATATGCAAATGCAAATTGCCAAAAGAAATTAGCGCCAAGTTAACACCCTGTAATTTGTCATTTTGGCACAGACAACGTCGACTGCAATTGCAAATTTTTTACATTTTTGTTTTCATTTCTATGAATGCTTGCTCAAAAATGTTGCAAGAGTATATTGGCGACGCTTGAAGTGCTGTCAATGATACTTATCCATTGTTGTTGTGGAGATAACAAATATGATGATGAAAATAATAAAGATGATATAAATAAATGATTTAATTTAATAATAAAATAAATATGCATAAATTCAATAGAAAATGTGTAAAAATTTAATAAAATATTAATTAAAAATAATAATAAAATAATTATAATAAAATAAGAATTATAATAATATAAAATATGCATAAATATGCATAATAAAATAATAAATAATTATCAAAACAAATCAAATAAAATAAAAAATTATTTAAATTAATCAATTTTAAATTTATTATTCAAGTTTATCAATTTTAAATTTATAAACAAAATCCTTGAACATTTTCAATCTGTTTTAAATCAGTCAATTTTTAAATTATACAAACAAAAAAAATATTGAAAATTTTCAATAAATATTTAGCTGTTTTAAGCCTATTCAAATTAATAAATTTTTAATTTATAAAAAAATCCTTGAACATTTTCAAGCATTTTCAAACTTATTTAAATTGATCAATTTTAAAATTATTAAAAAAATATATATTCTGAACATTTTCAATCATTTTATATAAATTAATCATTTTTAAATTTATAAAAAAATTCTTGAACATTTTCAGTACATTTTTAGCAGTTTTCAAAAATATTTAAATTAATCAATTTTAAATTTATAAAAAAAAATTCCTTGAACATTTTCAAACATTTTCAAGCTTTTTTAAATTAATCAATCTTAAAATTATTTAAAAAACTATGGAACATTTTCAATCATTTTATTTAACTTCAACAATTTTAAGATTATAAAAAAATTCCTTGAACATTTTCAATACATTTTTAGCAGTTTTCAAGCTTATTTAAATTAATTAATTTTAAGTTTATAAAAAAAAATTCTTGAACATTTTCAATCATTTCAAGCTTATTTAAATGAATCTTTTTTAAAATTATAAAAAAAAAAATATTGAACATTTTCAATCATTTTAAATTAATCAATTTTAAATTTATAAAAAAATTCCTTGAACATTTTCAATACATTTTTAGTAGTTTTCAAGCTTATTTAAATTAATCAATTTTAAAATTATTTAAAAGAAAATATTGAACATTTTCAATTTGTTTTCAAACTTAGTCTTAAAGACAAACCAATATCATCTGCTGTGAAGAGTCTCAATAATCAACATTTAGCAATATTCAATCAATTTCTCGATTATCTACTGTAATACCTAGTACCTACTACCTATTGCCTACTACTATACTTACTACCTACTACCTATTACCTACTACGTAGTACCTACTACTATACTTACTACTTATTATCTACTACCTACTACCTACTACTTACTACTTACTACTTACTACTTACTACCTACTATCTACTACTTACTATCTACTACCTACTGTCTACTACCTATTACCTACTATCTACTACCTACTATCTACTACCTACTACCTACTACCTACTACCTTTTTCAACACAAGCGAGTATTAGACAGTTGCTTAGGCTCGTCTTGCTTTCTTCCGACTCCGATATATATTTTTTCTGCCATTGGCTAGCAGTCAACTTTACGTGTATTCAGCTTTTGGCTAGTGTTGTTGTTGTTGTTGTAGCAGCCTCTAGTGCCGCTGGTGTTGTTGTAATGCATTTGGCATGCTGACAATGACAATTTGACAGAGCGCTCGGCAAAAATTGGCACCAATTTCGTGGAAAACGCTGGCGACATGTCACAGACCCGAATTCCACAATCCCAGATCCGTACCCCCAACCCCCAATTTACACCTTCTGCATGCCGCCCATCGACTGTCGTTCGCCTTTTTACCATTCGCCTGCACTTTGTCTGTCTGCATTCAAATTGGCTAAAGGATTACACTTTGAGTGATTTTTTGGGATTCGTTGCGGAGCTTCCAACAGCCATTTGACGATTTTCTATTATTGATGCGAAAGCAACGGCAATGGGTGCAGCTAGCTTAATGGGTTTGGTCATTGTAATAGTTGCCTCAGATCTTGCTAAGTTATACTAGAAGAAAAGGGGAGATCGTGTGGCAGTTGAGTTCTATTTTGTAATAAATATCTCATATTCATTTTAGACTTTTAGAGCAAATTTGTTGATATTTTTATCTACATCTGTCTTTTAGCTCTTTGTCAAAATTTTGTTTACTTCGTCTTCATCTACTTGATTTTCATTCTCACATTTCTTTTGAAGCCAAAGTGCATGTAGAAATTGCTGTTATCCCAAAAGTTGCATCAATTTGTGACATAAAAAACTTTTGGCTTTTTACGAGTTGTTTTATGTTAAAGAAAAATATCGAATGTTTAAGTTTAATAGAAGTATAAAGGATAAAGGAAAAAATTGACTAAAATTTAATAAAAAAAATTTTTAAAGATTGTCAAAGTCCAAAGAAGAATAGAAGGATAAAGTATAATAGATAAAATTGCGTAAAATATAATACAAAAATTTAAAAAAATTCCTAATGCCTAAAGCCATTGATAAGGGATAAAGGATAAAGGAAAAAATGGAGTAAAATTTAATAAAAAAAAATTTTTAAAGATTGTCAATGTCCAAAGAAGAATAGAAGGATAAAGGATAAAGGAAAAAATTGACTAAAATTTAATACAAAAATTTAAAAAAATTCCTAATGCCTAAAGCCATTGATGTCGCTTAGTTAAGAAATATTTCATTTAAGATACATGAAAGCCTTTAGAATTTTTTTTTATTTTTTATTTTACACTCTGAATCTCTCGCATTGTAATTTTCGTATTTTAATTTTAAAATCATTATATAAAATACTTGCTATTACTTGCTATTTACTATAGCATAACATAATCAATATTTAATATGTATTTTTATATTTTGCATATTTTCTTTTCCTTTTCGCTCCAATTTTTCCGCTACAGCCTGCGCTCTTCACATAAATGTCAATAGCCATATACGTCACTTGACCTCAGTTGGGGGCGTCAGCTGGGCAGCTGTTTAGGCCAATACATCAGCTGGCGCCAGCAGCACTCGAGTCGAGTGTCGAATGAGTCATTATGGCAGCTACGTTGTCTACTTAATACGCGCAGGCCTCAACGAATTTGCAATCGTGCGAATTTGCGAAGCCAGCCCCAGAGCTATAGCCCAGGGAATAATTATGAATTTATGCTGTTGAACAGCTCCTCAATAGCGAGCTCAGCATTTTAAGCAGTGTTTTGTAGATCAATGAAATGATATTCATTGAATTGAATTGATGAATTCATAAATATATGCTAGTTGATGCTTGTCGAGTTATTATATAGATGTATAGATGTAATTTGAGCTGAAGCTGAGCAAGGTTGAGGTTTTTTTAATAATATATCTAAGAATGAGTATAGTAACATTTATATAAGAAGCTGACTAAAATTAGTTGCGCTTAATTATTCATTAACAAATTATATTTAATTCTTTTTCATTTATACTTCATGTAAATATTTTTCTAAAAAGTGTAGATAAATTTTAAATTTAAATGAATAATTTATTTATATAATTTAATGATATTTGCAAGATTTCGTAGAGACTTTTTTTAAACTATTTTCTAGCTTAGCCAATAAATATATATATTTTTTTAATTAATTAAAAAATATTCAATGTGAAACTATTAAAGTTTTTAAATATTCACCCTCAACATATTTTGTCTAAATTCTCACAAAGTTGACTTTAGTTGAATTTACCTTTAAGCTTGGAGCTGAATATAAATCTTCGGGGAATATTAGCAACTCAATGGGGACACATGCCAACTGTGCGCTGTAGCTTAAATCAGAGCTTAAATATTTGATGTGGCCAAAAAGACTGTGAACCTTTAGCCCTTTAACTCACCTGCCTGGCAGCAAAACACAATTTCCATTTGGCCTTCACAAAGACGGCGCGCAATCATTAAGCAGCGCCCCAGCATTTGTGCATTATCATTGGGCTTCACTGTTCAACGATATGCGAATGGCAAAGACCTATGTGCGAGGGCACTTTGCAAATGGCCAGCAAAAGTGGCTCTAAGTAAGTTAAAGCTGTTTCGAGTGCAAATGCCAGTCGAGTCAGCATATTTGAAAGAGTCGCGCCCAGTTCTTGCTTCTACTGCTGATGGCTGATGGCTGCTTGCTGCTGGCAGGAGTCGCACGTGCACATCAAGTCGGGCGCCGCCCAGCTGAAATTAGATAAGCAGCATTCAATTTATTTTTATAGATTCAATTTGAATATTTACCTTTTGAGCGACTGTAAAGTCCTGCCGTAGACGAGCGCCAACTTTGACAGCTGCGAAAGCTGAGCGAACTTGGCAACTGTCAGTTGGAGCTGTTTTTTGGGTCGCTTGCCTGATTGCTGAGTGTGGGTCCTGTCGGACTAGTTGGAAAGCCGCTTTAAGTGCGTATTAATTTGCAAGTCTAAGTTGAGAAAGGCGGCACGAAAAGGATTAGTCAAACAAAACGAGCTAATCGCTGACTCTCTCTCTCTGTGCTTCGCCAGCATCGAGTTAATCGAAAGGGTTCTCGATGCCAAAATTCCATTAATGTTGTTTGACTGGGGTCTGTTTGCATAGGGTCGTCTGTCAAATTCCTTAAATATTTAGTAAACTAAGCCCAAAGCTAAATGCCGCTTGTTTCTTACCCCAGATGTTCATTAGATCTATCAGTCAGCTTACTGAGCTGAGCTCAAATTTATCTTAAACATTTAATATTATTTTGAAAAAAATTAAGGTGTATTTAAATAAAATTAAGCTCGCATGCAATATGTTATCAATCAAATAAAATGAAAGTATAGATTAAGATTTGATAATGCAGAATATATTTATGAATACATATTTTATCTGTTTAAAATATATATGTCATCGATTTATATATATACATATATATTATTTTTATTTGCACTTTAAAAAATATTTGTATTTAATGTTTTAATATGTGTAAAAGCATAATTTAAATATTATTATTTCTTAAAAAATATTTAAAAGCAAAAAGCTATTTAAATACTTTAAAGCAAATAAAATATTTTGTCAAAGATTATTATATAAATTAATAATTCGAAGAATTATGATTTGTTTTTTAAATTTCATTTATTTTATTTTTATTTAGTTTTATTTTTATTGTATTTTTTTATTTATTTTGTATTTATTATATTATTTTGTCAAAGATTATTTTATAAATTAATAATTCGAAAAAATCTGATTTGTTTTTAAATAAATTTTTTTAAATTTTTATTAAAAATTTTTTTTATACTTATTTATTTTGTATTTATTATATTAATTTGTTAAAGATTGTGTATTTATGGTATTATTTTGTCAAAGATTATTATATAAATTATTAATTCAAACAATTGTATATATTTTATTTAATTAATATATTTTTATTTACTTATTTATTTATTATTTTAGTTTATATATATTTATTTATTTTATTTATATTTTTTTTTCAATTTAAAAGCTTTGAAAAAAAAAATTAAATAAAAATTATATATTATTTTGTCAAAGATTATTATATAAGTTAATAATTCAAAAATTATGATTTTTTAACTTTTTTAACTTTTTCTTATTTATTTATTTTTTATATATTTATTTTTTATTTTAATTTGTTTATTTTGTTACTTATTATTATTGTTATTAATTTTATTTGTATTTATTTATTTATATTTATTTATTTTGTATTTATTATATTAATTTGTCAAAGAGTGTTATATAAATAATCATTCGAACAATTAGGATTTGTTTTTAAATTTGATTTATTTTATTTTGTAATCATTTTGTTTTTAATTTATTTATTTTGTGTTATATTATTTTGTCAGAATTTTTTATATAAATTAATAATTCGATAAATGATGATTTGTTTTTAAATTAATTTTATTTTACTTTTTTATTTTTTTTTATGTATTTCTTTTCATATTTATTTACTTTGTATTTATTATATTATTTGATTATAAATTAATATATTTTAATTTATTTATTTATTTATTATTTTATTTTAGATAATCATTTATTTATTTATTTTAATTTTTTAAATTTATTATTATAATTATAATTTTTTTATTTATGTATATTTATTTATTTTTATTTTTTTGTTATAAAAGCTACAATTAATTGAATGTGAATGAAACAACACTTGCTAAAGTATTATAGTATATATAGAATCAGCTAGAAGTATTTGTTTTAAAAGCAGCCAAGGCGTTTACTAAATCTTTATCCACTTTATATTTAGCAAATTTGTTTATGCATAGATTGGATTAGACCATTTATGCAATAAGTTCAGTCAAATATTATTGTACTGCGACCACAGATGCTAAGTAATGGCAGTGGTTTAATTATGTATGTTGTGTTTGTATGTTGTGCGTGTGTGTATTTGGTCAATTCTGTTTACAAACAATCAGCGTAATCCATCTAAGCCATTACACAAAGCTCCATCAAATCCAGTTCATAAAACACTCAAAGTTCCACACACGATAAGCAGGTTCAATAGCAATGACCTGACCACACACACACATGTGTGTGTGCGTGTGTGTGTGTATTTGTATAAGCATGTGGTTATGCCAAGTCAGCGCTGGGGCAACTTTTGCCTTTGGCTGCTTTATAAATCAGTTCAGTTTATTTCGATGCCGAGGCTCGTTTGGCAGCCGAGTTTTCCAAAACAATTTTTCTAATTTCTGCGCTGCAAACATCGAAAACATTTTGCCAACGTAGCAGTTTCTCCTCCAACAAAAGCACAGCACAAACTTACAAACACACTCACACACGTACTACATGGCAAACTTTTAGTGAAACTTTTTTCCTTTTGCGAGGCGAAATAAATGCAAAAGTCATCGAGAAAAAAAAGTTTTTTAATATGCCGAAATTATTACCAGTCAGTTATTTTTGATATGTCTGTTGGCCGAAAAACTTTTGTCGAGCCAAAAGAAAATTATATATACGTATGCCAGTCTCTCTCTATATATATATATAATCAACTTTTTGCCCTACGCATTTATTATCAATAAGTTAGATTAGGTTTGCGCCCCAAAAAGGCCAGACACAGCACAAAGCGGCCAAGACGCAACTTTGCTGACAAAGTGATTAAATTGAGTGAAACGAGAAACAAAACTGTCTGGCTAATAGATACGTAGAGCGAGCTGAGCGAATAGATAGATTCCAAACTTTTTACGGTCCGCAAAAAGTTCGCCCGCTGCCTCTTCTTCAAAGTTTACGGACGACAGTCAAAGGCTCAATAAAATGTCAATTAAATTGGCATTTTTGTTGCACTTTCAAATCACACGGCACACGACTCACGACTCACTACGGCTGCCAATTGTCGGGCCCGCATTTGATTAAAGGCCAGTACGTAATTGCCAAAGTTAGCTTTCAATTAGAAAGTTCACAAACACACACACACACACACACACACAGTGATAGAGGGAGGGCTGGGAGAGAATCAGGTGAAAGGCATTTCGTTTGCCTTTTGAATCGGCATGAAATTCTCCACCTTCTGGCAAATTGTATTGCTAACAAATGGCTGGCAGAAGAGCATCCGGGTTTCAGACCTCATCAATGGCCAAACCTGAGCGAATCGCTGCACAAAGGTCACTTTGTCTAGGCCAAACTCGGAGGCAAGTCAAAAAAAAAGAAGGAAGGTAAACAGTGGGCGTGACTTAAAGCTAGAAAAAGCTTTAAAAAAGACGATTTGGAAATGAATGTCAGCAGCATGGGCGTAGCCAAGAGGGGCGCGCTTGCTTCTACAAACGAAGCAAAGAATAACAAGTGTGTGCATGAAAGTATTTATATAAGATATTTGAATAGGAATAGTCCAATGAATGCGAATTTAAATGTCTTAAAGTGATTCCCATTTAGCTTATCAGTTCTCCTTGCTCCTCTACTTTGGCTTGCAACTTTTTAGCTATTTTTTTTATTAACTATGCTCTGAGCCCAATTAAATGAATTTTCATGCCATAATCGATATGTGCATAGGTATCTAACGGTAAAGATATGCTTGATATGAGCAATGAGCTTCAGCGTGCTAGCCAAGTTCATGTTTATGGCTATAACATGAAAAATTGAAACTTTAAAATTAAATTTTAATTTAATATTAATAATTTAATATTATATTATGCATATACATACTAGCTATAAGATGAACAATCTAAACTTTAAAATTAAATTTTAATTTGATTGGAAATTTAATAATTTTTTTTGTTTTTTTAATTATTTAATATTATATTACATTATATACAGTACATTTCAATACAGTATTTTAATAATTCTATATAAAATCATGCATTTCAATACAGTTACATTTATTAATATAAAATTTATAAAATTAAATTCAATAAATTTATATTATAATTTTTTTATTTATTTATAATGAATTTATTTACACATTTTATTGATTTTGTCAAACGTTATTCATTTAAAAATCGCAGACAATAAATTTCGCTTCTTCAAGCGAATGTTTTACCGTTTGCATAACGCTCTTAGGCCTCAAATAAATTTACGATAATAAATACGATATTCGTGCTTAGTAAATGAGAGCTTGCCTGAACGCACACAATTGCTACAGAGTGTGAGTGAGACAAAATATACATGTATTAAAATAGATATTCAATAGCAGAGCTCACATATAACTGTTAACCACGATTGAGTAGGCTATGCAAAGCGGTCTGTTAAGTTAACAGTGAAACGTCGCACGGGGTCGGCCGCACTTAAGTTTGTATGAAAATTAGGCAATTTTGGCACTGTTAACTATCTTAAAACTAGTACACTAAATTAAGGCGATTCAAGTTGCGAATTATAAGTTCTATATAGATTCACGAATCTGACAATATAAGGGTTTTTGAAAATGTTGTATTCTAATGTTGCCTCTTTCTAGGCAGTTATTGCTGCAGGTAATTCGATCAACCGCCAATACCTTCGTCTTATATAACTTAAACTTTATTTTAAATGACTTTATTTTACAAAAGTAACTAGTAATAACATCTGCTAATCGTTTACCATCAATCCACATCATTATATCTATCATATTCATTCATCATATTAGAAATCTGTTGGCCAAAGATCGGGTGCGGCATTGTTAGCTTCTACTACAGAGTCTTTTAACAGTGACTGTTAACCATTCGCCTCTCACTCACACTTTAAGCACAACTCAGAGAGCAAAATGAGATTTCATCGGTTCTTTGACGAGTTCATTCGCGATTGGCTCGCACTCGTGTTCGTGTTCGTTTCTTTCTCTTTTTGTTTCCCGCTCAATTGGCTGAGCTCTATGAAGCAAAAAGTCTTTTAGTGCATGTATTGGTATTTATGCGCGGGTTATCTCTTTTTCTTTAAGTTATCTGCGCATAGTGCGAGCATCAATCGCATTGCTCCACAAACGATGTTTGTTCAAAGAGCGAAGCGAAAATCAAAACGAAAAGTATCAAAGTCTCTGGCTCAGAGCGAGAGCCAGTGATTGCTGGATTGTTGGTTGATCTCGGAAATAAAGCGTGAAGGTTCGAATGGTCAACAGCTATTTGTGATCTATGTATTTGATAAATCTGTTTAATTTTTTATGTCCATCTGCCTGCATAAGCAAATCAAGCTCAGCATAACTTAACTCATATATAAATATATGAGTATGAATATTTATAAATATAAAAAAAATAACCTAATGACTTTTACTTTTTAATAAAATCTGAATATAATAAATTAATGAAATTTAAAATTCACTTCAAATATTAGAATGATAAACTTAAAATATAATATTGATGAGCTAAAATATATATATATTTAATCATTCGATTCGAAATGTGTTACCCACAGTCGAATGCCATTAATTACAAATATCAAAGAGAATTTTCTGAAGCCTTAGAATAATTCGAGCTCTGATTTATTTCCCAGTTGATCCCCTCCCGCCCTCCCACCACCCATAGAAATTGTAATTTTTGCTTTGTCTGCATTCAGTGCGTTTGATGAATCAAAGCATAATTCTGTGCAATGTACGAATGTTCTTTGAATTGATGCGAGTGACAAATTTGGCGAATTCAATAATTCTCTCTTTGCAGATGCGAGAACGTAATGACCTGCCCTATAAGGCCTATTGGATCTGGCAACGAGCATTGCCCGTACGATTGGTTGGCCGTTTATGATGGCCGCGACGAGCACTCGCCGCTGATAGGCAAATTCTGCGGCCTGGGCAAGTTTCCATTCAGCATTATTGGTAAGTACAATGACAATAGCCGTTGGCTACAGATACGAGTCCACTGTCCAAACGGCCATTCCCAACCGCAGGCACCTCACAATACATGTACGTGGAGTTTGTTACATCGCCGGCGGGGCCGCTGCTCAATACGGGCTTTCATTTCAATGTTGGCAATTGGCCAGGGCATGTGGAGACGGCGGGCATAAAGCACGGCGTCTGCGACTGGCTGCTCAGCTCCGATTCGCTCAAGGATAGCAGCGCCAGCGAGGGCATATTCCTGAGCATTGCCCACTGGTATCCGCCCAACACCTCCTGCAGCTATCACATCAAAGGACATCCCGGCGAAATTGTGCGACTCTACTTCCCGAGGTGAGCATTATCACGAAATTGTTAGCTGTTGAATAAAGTATGCTCTGAGTTGATATCTGGCTTATATTTATATTTATGGATTCATATGCAATTTAAATAGAAAAATAAAAATAAATATATATAAATTCAAAAGGTTTTTAGTTAGATATAGATATTTTATATACTAATTGTATAAATATAGGAAAAGTTTTAAATTCATTTCCTCTTAGCTCTCCATTAATATAATATTAATATATATTTCTCTAGATTTTATTTAATCTCCATTAATATAATATTAATATATATTTCTCTAGATTTTTCATTTTTTTTTTTTTAATAAAATTTATTTAAGCGTTGAAACCATACATTGCAATTGTAGTAACTTAACAACACATTAGAGATTATAATATAGGACCTAACCTTCTGTTGTACACAGAAGGAATTAAAACTATTTAAATTATTTTAGTTTAATTAATTAATTTTAATTAATATTTTTGGCGAATCCCAATCGTTTTAGTCGCCTTAGTGGTCTCACAGGGAGCAGTTGTCTCGCCAGTCTGCTACGGTGTCTGACCAGTCTGTCACTGTATCTGCTCGTGTGTCTGCCAATCTGTTCCTCTACTGTATGCAGATTCAGATCCCGATGTAGGGTAGAGCCGCGCACATACCAGGGGCAGTTCGTAATTTGACGCATAGCTCGGTTTTGAAGGACCTGTATGCGTTTATAGTTACTTTTTGCAGCTATTCCCCAAATCTGCACACCATAGAGCCAAATCGGAGCCACACAGTGGACGTAGACTGCTCTCTTCACTCTTAGTGACATGGTGCTTCTTCTGTTGATCAGCCACCGCAGCTGTTGCATGCGTTGCCCACATCTCCTGGTCGCAGCTTTAATGTGAGGACCAAATGTTAAACGCTTGTCCAGAGTGATGCCAAGGTACTTTGCCTGTGATGGTTGGTCCAATATTACTCCGTCTATTCGTATAGGCGGAGTGTGGTTGATGAGTGTTTTTAGTGTAAAGCATGGGTTGGTGGTCTTCCGAGGATTTATTTTTAAATTCCACCTTTTGCACCAATCAGCCAGTGCCTTTAGGTAGTTTTCAACTCCAATAGCAGCTTCGATGCGACATTTGGAGCTGTAGAGCACTGCGATGTCGTCTGCGTATGTAGCAAGTAGAGCTTTGCTGGGAGTCTCCATGTGGTCTTCGCTAGGGGAAGGTAAATCTGCAGTGTATATTGAGTAGAGCAGCGGCCCTAATACGCTACCCTGTGGAACTCCAGCTCTCATCTGGCAAGGAGTCGAGTAAATGCTCCTGACTCTAACCATAAATTTTCTGTCTTCCAGGTACGATCGTAAGATCCCGAAATATGGGGCTGGGAAGAGCTGTTTAATTTTACTGAGAAGCCCCATATGCCAGACTCTATCGAATGCTTGCTGCATGTCAACAAATACCGCATTGCAATATTCCAGGTCGTCAAATGCCTGTAAAATGTGCTTCGCTAGTCTGTGAACCTGCTCCACCGTTCCATGTCCCTCCCGAAAGCCAAACTGGTGTTCCGGTAATATGCGACATTCCCTGATTACACAACCAAGTCGATTGGCTATAAGTTTCTCCCATACTTTTGACAATGACGACAAGAGACTTATTGGCCGGTACGACTCAGGGTCATCCTCTGGTTTTCCAGGTTTGTGGATCATTATTATGGTTGCCATTTTCCACTGTTTAGGGAAGAACTGCACCCTCAGCATAGCATTGAATATTAAAGCCATATAGATGATCGCCCGAGTAGGTAGGGCTTTTAGAGTTGCATTGCACACTCTGTCATAACCTGGTGCTTTCTTCATCGGCATGGACTTTATGACTTCAGCAATTTCCTCAGTCCTAACTGCCTCAATAGGTAAGGACATTTGAAGAGGTGTCTGCAGACTATCAATAGTTTCTTGGATTTGGTCATCAGTGGCAAATTCGTAATGATTAAACCTAGTCTCTAAATGATTCGCAAACGAGTTAGCTTGTTCTTCTTCGTTCTTGGCGAGGTCACCGCTAGGGCATCGGATTGGTACCTGTCTGAACGGGTGACTCTTAAGTGACTTAGTACACTTCCATAGCGAGTACCCAGCATCAACTGTATAATCGTAGGAAGCCAGTTTCTGCTCGAAGAAGTTACTTCTAAGTTCTTTTAGTACATTTCGTAGTTGCCTAGCAGCCCGGTTCCATAAAATTCGGTCCCATGGGTCCTGCGATCTGATTGCGCGTCTTCGGAGTCTTCTTTTCTGAGTCAGAAGCTCCCTGGCCTCTCTTGTTAGTCGAATTCCATAGGTGGTACCTATCTGGATTTCAGAAGGTGTTGAGGCAGCAGCAGCCGTATAAATGCTGTCAGTGAAGCTATCGACAGCCATCTCAATGTCTTCACCAGAGTTTAGCGTGGTGTTCAGCTGAATTGAGCTCTCCAATTGTTGTCTAAAGACAAGCAGGTCCGTGTGCTTGTTGATTAGAGGCCGGCATGTGTTAGCAATTATGCCTTCTGTGTCAATGCTAATGACAAGGGCCAGATGATCAGAGTCTAGATCCCAGCTCTGGGTTATGGTTGCTCGAGAATCCGCTATACCATGGTACAAGGCAAAGTCTATACAAGAGGAAGTGTGGTGAGGCACATATGGGTACCTGGTTGGTGATCCAGTAGCAAGGATCCTAGAGCCAGTAACTGAGATGGCTTCTGCTAGCTCGCGTCCCCTAGGTGAGTTGTAGGTGTCTCCCCACAACCAATGACGGGCATTCCAGTCACCACCAACTAAATACCTTTGACCGCATGCGCGGAGTGTGTTGATGAAGTGGCTTTCCTCAATCCTGACTCTTGGAGGGCAGTATATGGCGCTGAACTCCACATCTCCCAGGGCCGTAGCTACTTTTACTGATGCCATTTGTATGTTACGAGTCTCAATAACTCTTTGAGGGAAATGGCGAAGAGTGGTCCTCACCAATACCGCCGCTCCGCCAACGCTGTTATTATTACGTGATGGTCTGAAGGCTGGGTAACAGGCATATCCATATATTTTTATAGTCTCCCCACGCTTCATCCTGATCTCCGTCAGAAGAAGAATGTCGACGTTGTTGTTGTGTACGAAGAGCTCAACTTCATTTGCTTTTGATAAAATGCCGTTAGCATTCCAAATGAGAATCTTTAGTGAGCTCATTGTGAGGCTGAGGCGTTGTTAGGAAGCTGGCGAGTCATTGGGCCCCCAGTCCATTGCTTGAGCATGCTGGCCATTTCGTGGACCATTTTTTCGAGCCGTTCTAGTCGATCACTATTTCTCTTATTTTGTTGTTGTTGTTCGCGTTGTTGCGCCTGAAGCCATGAAAGAAATTGTTGCTGCTGCTGAACTTGCAGCTCTTTTTGCCATTTCAGAAATTGTTGTTGTTGTTGTTCCAATAGAGATTGGACATCAACTTGTTGCTGCTGCTGTGGCATATTTCCTATAGGTGTAGCTAGCTGGGCTTGCGCTTGGATATTGTGTATGCGACTCTGAGCAGATACGTATCCGTTTCTTGCTATTGCGGCATAGGATCGACCGACTCCAGATGTATTTGGTAACTGTTGTGGTTGCTGACGCATTTGTTGATGCTGTTGCTTACGTTGTAGCTGTTGCGGCCTTGCTTGGTTCTTCTTGATCGTAGAAGGACCAGTTGAACGTCGATAAAAGTCTTGGTACCACTGACAGCCTTTATAGCTTGCCATGTGGTTACCTCCACAGTGAATGCAGGTAGGCGGTTCATCTTGTGATCGTGTGCACAGAATTGTGGGATGGTCCTCGCCACACCGTGCACAGTTTGGATGGCGACGGCAGTATTTGGCTGAATGACCATATTCCTGGCATCGTGTGCATATAACAATTTCGGAAGCTTTACGCATCCTTTCTACTCTCACCATTTGCCGACAAAGAGTTTTTATACTGTAAATATCGTTAATTTTTTTGCAAGGTTTTATATTTACAAAGAATATATTTAATTTTTCCTCTCTGTTTGACCTTGATCTTGGGTTGTGCACTTGCAGAGCATCAAAGCCATATTTTTTAAAATTGGCAATTATTTCGTGATTCAGAGTACTATGGTGAAGCCCTTTTACTACGATTCTGTAAGGTTTTTCTTCCTTCATTTGGTATGTGTGAAACTCAATACCTATTGTATCAAAATGACTTACTATAGCTCTGTAGGTGTCGCTATCTTTGGCAAATATTCTAGCCGTTACTCCTTGGTTGACTTTGACTGAAACGTTGTCAACGCTAGTGACCTCACTGATGATTTCAAATAGGTCATTAAGATCAGTGATGCTCACAACGATTTGCGGTGGCTTCTGTGGCTTTTTGTTGTTGTCGGGTTCTTGATTTAGGTGGTTGTTGCCTGTGTCGATTGCATCAGCAGCATTACTATGATCAGCAATCACATGATTATCAATAGCGTTCTCGACATCTTCGCCTTCACTGGTTACGTCCATGTCCATATCCAGTAAAGCAAAGGCATTACTTGATTTAGCCATATTAGTTGAAGCGGAGTGGGAGATCACTTCTCTGCTTGCTCTTTTATTATTTTTATAGGGAGATATAGGTTTCTTCCTTTTATTTTTAAGCATTTTTTGGGCTGCTGCCAGTTTTGAAGCCGCTTCTGTGATTTTTGCGGAGTCAGGTGGGAAACCGGCTGCATGGCTAACCCTGCTTCCGCTAGGAATCACGCTACTGATTGCAGTAGTAGCGGTGGTATAGACTGTGCTAGCAGTGCAGCTAACATTAGAGAATGTTAGGGTGCTCGTTGTAAAGGTGCTTGTGCTTGTTGCTACCAAGCCCACTTTACTTTTTGCCGCTTGTAATGTTGCTTTCAGTTGCTCTTCGGCCAGTCGGGTGCGCAGTTCAGAAGGTGACGCACCTGCTACTTTCTTCATAATCTCAAACCTGTCCTGCTTGATATTAAGCTGGGGTTGATTAGAAGATCCTCCATCCATTTTAGGCAAAGTTCACAGATTTGGTCGGCCAAATTTGCGACTGCCCAAAAGTATGCAACACTGATTGTTACCCTTCCTTGGGCAGCAACCAGCCTTCCGTGGACTTCCGTGGACACCAACCAGTGATCAGCTGTTTTGACACGCTGTCGCTGGTAAGCGGAGCCCGGAGCCCGACTTACAAATTGTACTTTGACAATTAGATTGCGAAATGCACGTGTATTTTTATCTTCACCGTGTCTTTAAAAGACACTGTATAAGTTCTTTGCCACTAACGCGGCCTTAGTTGAATTTTTAATTCACAATTTAACAAAAATCACAGAGCGAGCTTCCGAACACCTGTGTGCTTATCAGCAGTCGCGACGAGACCTCTAGATTTTTCATTAGCTATAAAAAATAATATATGCCTTGCTTAGGTATTTTGTAAAATATAGCATATCTTTAGGCTGACACATTTTGAATAAAAAAGGGGGCATGACATCCAAAATCTGAATAATACATAATCTGCGTATTCATAATATCTTTCTAAATATACAAATTTAAAGTCTTTAGCTAAAACGGTGTAGAAGTTATGCCCAAAAAACGTAAAAAATGGAAGCGAATTTTCGATTTTTATCGATAATTTGGAAATGGGATGAGTTATCGAAAAAAACAAAATAAACTCGTACTGCGTAACTAGCATACGAGTGTTCATGTGAAATTTCAGCTCTCTAGCTTTTGTAGTTTCCGAAATCTGGACGTTCATACGGACGGACAGACGGACGGACGGACGGGCGGACAGACGGACAGGGCTCAATTCAATTCCCATTTTCAATGGGTTCAGGGTATAAAAAGAAAAACACAAATGACATTTTCTACATGCCTACTTATTACTAGATAAGATCTATATTAGCTCTACTATTAAATCATGATTTTGTGATCAAGAAGACGACCTAAGCTTCACTTAGGCGCATTTTCAGTTTACCCAAGAACTGATTCTAAGCATTCATAGCCAAATTCTTGGGCAAGTGCTCATTTGGTAGAGTAAAGTCTCTCGTATCAATTGCGCCAGCGCCTGTTGTTTAGCTCGCAATGTGTGACCCGACTCAGAGTTCAGTTTATTGCAAATGCCCCCAGCCCACAGGCTGCTCCCGCTCATTGGGGGCATTGTCCGACTGGTTTCCATTCAAAAATCCAACGTCGTCGTCGACATTTCACTTAAAGTGCAAAGTTTTGTGGCTTTGTGGGCGGGCCGAGAACTCGTAGTGCCTGCCACTCCACACTCCACACCCCCCACTCCCCACTCCCCTCTCTCCAATTCATGTTGGCGCTGCGCTCTATGCTGTAAGCGTATTTTAATGAAATTTGCCGCAAAGATTTATGTGACATTTTAATTTAACGTGTCGAGTTGAAGTTGTTCTTTATATATATATTTTTTATTTTATTTTTTTATTTTTATTTTTTACTTTGTGTTACGCCCAGAGCCACATACTTCTTTATCCCTTTCGTCGTCGCGCCGTTGTTTGTGTCTGAATCCATAGACGGAACTTTTGTGCAAGTGTCGCATTGGTCCGTGCATTTTGAGTTTGCATTCAACTGAGGCTCCTTTGCGCTCTGCAGGATAGGGAAATATTTTATTGTGCTGCGGCTTTGCGGTCTTCATTTCGACTGACGACGCTGCGCCCAGGCCAAAGTCTGGCCTGAACTGGATCTGCATGGCAGTCGCCAAGACGCTGGCAAAGTTTTGTAACTCTGACATTTCGAGTTCGCTTCGTTTTCCTGCAAATTGAATGCCATCGAAGGGTTAAGGAGTAAACAACGTTGCTCAATTGGCACACTGCATATGCATTGAGTTATTTTTAAGTAATTAAAAGTTATCATTGCACGAAGCTCTGATATTTTGTATGTTGAAATTGTACAAATTAAATTGAAAACTATTTTGCTGAAATACCAGGGACCGCAAATAAGAGTTAAAATCAGGCACAACAAAATAACCAGGAAGAGCGCAATAAAGCGACATAGGTTATTTGCTTACGGCGAATTCAAAAAAAGGATAAATTTTTTTTTGCAATTTTTATTAAAATTTTATTAAAATTTTTTACTCACTTGTGACTACAGATTACTAGCTGAATATGAGACCTGGGCTGGGCAACTGCCTAAACAGATAATTAAATATACTATAAATATAATATAAATATATATATATCGTCTGAAAGGTATTAATGCATAGATCATATATATGTCGTATCGGTGTGATATTGTGACGTTTGTTGAGCGTGGTCTCGGATGTCGCAGAGCGAGAGCGAGAGGCCTATATTCTTCGCACAGAGTTGCTATGATATTGATGAACGAGAATATGCAACCAAGAGGCAGTTTGACAGAAGAGCTGAAAAGGGGCACTTAATAACAGTTGATTGAGAGGAACAGACGTAGCAAAGCGACGCCGAGAATTCGCTAGATAACAAGCTTATGATGGATGACCAGAATAATAATTCAAACGCTACGAAATATATATGTATGTCTGTATATGATATAGTTCCATTGTATCAAATAATATAACAATTTGATCTTTATTTCAATTTTTAAAATAAAAATCAAGTCATAACTTTTATTTTTGATTTTTATTATAAAAGTCACGATAAAAATCAAAAATAAAAGTTATGATTTTATTTTTATTTTAAAAATTTAAATAAAAATCAAATTGTTATATTATTTATTTTTGATTTTTATTATAAAAGTCACGATAAAAATCAAAAATCAAAAATATGATTTGATTTTTATATAAAAATTAATTTGTAATACTTATTTTTAATTTTTATCATAAAAGTCAATTTTAATAATTAAAAATAATTTGTTTTTAATAACTCAAAAAATAAGTATTATTTCTTAATTTTTATTAAAAAAATATAACTTTTACGGTCCCTGTGAAACACTGAAAGGGAATAGAGTTCTGCTGACTTGTTACTATTTATTTTTTTATTTATGTATTTATTTATTTATTTATTTATTTATTTATTTATTTATTTATTTATTTATTTATTTATTTATTTATTTATTTATTTATTTATTTATTTATTTATTTATTTATTTATTTATTTATTTATTTATTTATTTATTTATTTATTTATTTATTATTATTATTATTTATTTCTTTTGAGCCAGAGCGACAGAGGCCTTCAGGCAGCGTTACTATTATATTGCTTATCTCTTCTCTTGGCAAGACCTAACTTCATAAAGATTCTGCTCTGTCAGAATGCTTATGATTAACTAACTACGCTAGCTACCTATACTTTCGCTCTCTCTCTCTCTCTCTCTCTCTCTCGCAATGGCACTCATTCCCATGCCCAGGTCAAACTTGTATGATTGAGCGCATCTCACTTTTATACAAGCCTTCCAATACTAGTAGTCACACGCTCACTCTCTCTCTCTCTCTCACTCTCTCTGACACACACACATTTAAAGTTGTACAACTTTTAGTTATTTTCAGATATTCATATTGAAAAAGAAACACATCCCTTTTACAATCCGTATTCAAATGCATCTTTATATTTTCAATTATCTCTGGCCGTTTAATACGGAAAAAAAGTTTCCTTTGCTTGTAAATCTGTTAGGGGAATTTGCTCTGATCTGCTGTAGCATAATATATTGCTGCAAACATCGCCGTCAAAGTTGTCAGAGCAACTGCAACGATTTCTGTGCATTTGACCATGTTGCAACCTTATAATTTATGCACCGAATGTTGCAAAACATTGCCAAGTTTTGGCTGAAAAACTGCAAAGAAAACTGTGTGCATGGCCAACAGCAGACCAAGAAACACAAACACACACACAGCAAGAGAGAGGTAGAGATAGAGAGGGGGGAGAGTGAGGGGGAGAGACAGTCAGGCACACACGCATGCATTTGCTCGCTCGATGCTCGTGGAAAAGGGAAAAACTGAAGTAAAATATCAAACAAGTTTTTGCCAAAAGATAAATATTTATGTCCACCTACAAAACGAGCACAACTAAGCCCGGAAAACTTGTGCGCACGTTTACACCGATTGCCATTAAGAGTTCCAGAAGTGGGCAACATGATTTCGTGATTACAGTGCACAAAACGCAGCACAGCAGCCAGCTGCAGTGGACCAAAATGGCAAGAAACGGAGAGGGAAAAGGAGGGGAATTAGAGAGAGAGAGAGAGAGCTGTTTGCGTGTGTGTAGGTACATTGGGTACATTTGGTGAGTTCGCTTTGGTACAATTGGGATCATTTGAAGACGTTTTCATTCAGTTGGGACAATTTTGATACATTTTATTTATTTATTTATTTAAAAAATATTGACTTAACGAGAGCCAAAATAGCTTACAAAAAAATAACAATTATTTGTATTTTATATTAGTAACAATTATTACAATAGTATCACCAACCCAATGGGCGTATTTTACTTGTCAGTTCGGCCAAATATGGTCAGTGATAACTATGAAAAGAAAGTGTTAAATTAAAATATAGATTATAAGAGATTAAATATAATTAATATAATTACAATTTTAATGATTCTTAAGATTAAAAATAAAAAAAATAAAGTAAAGTAAAATAAAATTAGTAAAGAACAATATAATTAAATAAAAAATAAAATTGGCAATAACACCCCTATCGGAGCACAGCCTGATGCACAATTTGCCTCCACGCTTCTCTGTCCTGTGCGCGACTTCTCCAGTTGGTAACACCATTCAGGATTGCCTCCATCTGGTCCTTCCAACGGGTTCGAGGTCTACCCCTTCTTCGTTGTCCTCTAACTACCGCATCAAAAACCGAACGAGCTGGAGTGTTTTCCTCCATACGAGCAATGTGACCCAACCAACGAAGACGCTGAATGTCAATTCGCTTGCCAATGTCAACATCGCCGTATAGCTCGTACAGCTCGTCGTTCCACCTGATACGATAGGTTTCGCCAACGCAAATTGGTCCAAAGATCTTGCGAAGAATCTTTCTCTCAAAGACACCAAGAGCAGCTGCATCTGACTGCGTCACGGTCCAGGCTTCCGCTCCATAAAGCAGCACTGGAATGATGAGTGTCTTGTAAAGGGTTACCTTTGTCTTTCGAGAGAGGGCTCTACTGTTCATTTGCCGACTGAGCCCAAAGTAACATTTGTTGGCAAGTGTAATTCTCCGCTTGATCTCCAGGCTGACATCATTTTTGTTGGTCACTGCAGTTCCCAAATAGACAAAGTCCTTGACAGACTCAAAGTTATAGTCTCCAGCAGTAAGGTAAGAGTCAAGACGCCGCGACTCTCTAGTACTGCACACCATAAACTTTGTTTTGCCCATGTTTACTGCAAGACCAACTTTAGCTGATTCCCTTTCGATAGCTCCAAAAGCCGCAGTTACATCACGCTTGGTACGACCAATGATATCAATATCATCAGCGTAACCAAGGAGCTGGACACATTTGTTTCCCAGTATTGTGCCCATCCGATGCACTCCAGCTTTCCTTATTATACTCTCCATAAGTAAATTGAAGAGCACACAAGACAGCGAGTCGCCTTGTCTGAGACCCCGCTTGGTATTGAAGGTTTCGGATTGGTAATTTCCTACCTTGACAGAGCTGATGGTGTTGCTCAATGTCATGCTACAAAGCCGTATTAGCTTTGCAGGAATACCAAGCTCAGACATGGTAGCGTACAGGCAGTCTCGCCGTGGGCTATCAAATGCAGCTTTAAAATCGACGAACAGGTGGAATGTGTCGAATTGGTTCTCGTGTGTTTTCTCCAGGATTTGGCGCAATGTGAAGATCTGGTCAACTGTAGACTTGCCAGGACGGAAACCGCATTGATACGGACCTATCAATGCTTCAGCATATGGTTTCAGTCTCTCACACATTACGCTCGTGAGAACCTTGTATGCGACGGGAAGAAGGCTGATGCCACGGTAGTTGGTGCGTTGTGTTGCATCACCCTTCTTCAGGATTGGGCAGATCATACTGAGGTTCCAATCATCTGGCATGCTTTCCGTTAGCCATACGCTGCTGATAAGTTGGTGCATGCACCCTACCAACTCATCGCCTCCAGCCTTAAACAATTCAGCCGGTAAGCCATCTGCCCCCGCGGCTTTATTGTTTTTGAGACGCTGTATAGCTGTCTCGACTTCCGTATGGCTAGGGATGGGAACTTCCACACCATCATCTCTGATTGGGGTTAGTGGACCAACTTCGTCAAGCTCATTCTCACTGTTTCCAGCCAAAAGACTCTCAAAGTGATCCCGCCATAACCTCAGTACAATCTCCGCATCAGTAACCAGGTTTCCATCGTCACTCCTGCAGGCAAGCGATCCAGACTTATACCCTTGGGTCATGCGCTTGACCCTCCGATAAAAGTCACGGGCATCGTTCTTGCTTCTGCTACTCTCCATCTTCTCACACTCAAGCCTTTCCATCTCCCGCTTCTTCCTCCTGAAAAGGCGCTTCTCGTCTCGTCTCCGCGACCTATAAATATCCACCACCGCTCGAGTAGCTCCTGCTTGCAGCGTTCTTCTGTAGGCGGCGTCTTTTGCTGCAGTCGCTTCCCGACACTCCTGGTCGTACCATGGATTCCGGTTGGGAGGGCGTTGGAACCCAAGTACTTCCACAGCAGAGGCGTTTATGGCATTGGACATGTACGCCCACATATCCGTTGTATTTATAGGCGTTGGAGGGAGTTGGCCGAGTCGGCCCGAGAGTCGAGTGGAGAAGGCATCCTTATGTCGTTGTGATTGCAGCTTTTCGATGTCCAGCTTTCTTGGCATACCTTGACGTGAGACTTTCGCGACACACAGCCGTGCGCGTACCTTGGCTGCAACAAGGTAATGGTCAGAGTCGATGTTAGGACCCCGACAAGATCTCACATCAAGTATGCTAGATGCATGCCTTGCATCGATCACAACATGATCAATCTGATTTCGCGTCAGACGATCAGGCGACAGCCAGGATGCCTTGTGGATGTTGAGGTGACGAAAACCTGTACTACATACAATCATATTGTGCGCGGCCGCAAATCCTATTAGTCTAAGTCCATTGCTCGATGTGGACTCGTGCAGGCTAAACGGGCCAACGGTTGCTCCAAAGATGCCCTCCCGCCCTATTTTGGCGTTAAAATCTCCTAGAAGGATTTTAACGTCATGTGACGGGCAACGGCCATATGCTCGGTCGAGCTCTGCATAGAAAGCATCCTTGGTAGCATCGTCTTTCTCTTCCGTCGGGGCATGCGCACAGATTAGGCTGATGTTGAAGAATTTGGCAGTTATTCGGATCGTCGCAATCCTCTCGCTAACTGGTGTGAAGTGCGAGGCTCGGTGCCGCAACTTGGGCCCTACGACGAAACCACAACCAAATTCATGCCTATCATTAAGACAACTGTAATAGATGTCACAGTTGCTTTTTCTTATGCGCCCCTGCCCTTTCCATCGCATTTCCTGGATGGCTGTGATGTCAGCCTTCAACTCATTGAGGGTATCCGCTAGTTGTTGAGCAGCACCGGGTCTGTACAATGTCCGTACGTTCCAGGTGCATACTCTCAAATCATTTTCCTTTTTCCGTTTGCCGTGGTCGTCAACGTTTTCCGGGTTCCTTTCCGAGGCTCCTCTTGCTTCCTTCACTGATGAGTCTTTTTTCTATGGGTGGATATCAAGTCCTACGCCAAAACCTAATTTAAGGATTAGGATCCCGCCGCGCACTTTGGTTTATAACTCAACAGGGGCTGAGTCATAATCCAGGAGGAACCACGTGGAGGTAGTGTGTCGACTTGAGAAGAGCAAGAACAAGGATCGC
Source organism: Drosophila buzzatii (assembly GCA_035045845.1). NCBI lineage: Eukaryota > Metazoa > Arthropoda > Insecta > Diptera > Drosophilidae > Drosophila > Drosophila buzzatii. The sequence goes on along the minus strand of JAWNOS010000244.1, from coordinate 9,141,107 downwards.
ACTGGCACTCTCCAGGTTGAGCACAATCAGAAACTTTGCCTCGCCTGCTCTCCCCCATCCCCCCAATATATAATATATATTATTATTATATATAATTAATATAATTAATAACTCTTAAGATTAAAAATAAAAAAAAAAAATAAATAAAATAAAGTAAAACAAAATAAGTAAATTACAATTACATTTTTCAAATTACAATTTTAATAATTCTTAAGATTAAAAATAATAAAAAAATAAAAAAAAAATATAAAAAAAAAAATAAAGTAAAGTAAATAAAATTAGTAGAGAACAAGGAAAGTATTAATAATATTGATTATAAGAGATTAAATATAATTAATATAATTAATAATTCGTAACATTAAAAATAAAAATAAAAAAGATAAAAATTAAAACAAAATAAGTAAATTACAATTACATTTTTCAAATTAAAATTTTAATAATTCTTAAGATTAAAAAAAAAAAATAAATAAAATAATAAAGTAAAAAATAAAGTAAAGTAAAATATAATTAGTAAAGAACACGGAAGGTATTAACAGTATTGATTATTAATAAATTAAGATTAAATATGATTAATATATAATTAATATAATAAATAAATCTTAAGATTAAACATAAAAATAAAATTTAAAAAAAAAATAAAGTAAAGTAAAATATAATTAGTAAAGAACAAGGAAGGTATTAACAGTATTGAAAGATACATTAAAAGAAGACCTATTATATTGAATATTTGATAAGATTGAGCAATCACTGCAAGCAACAATAGCAACATAATGTAGCTTAAGCCTGAGCATTACGAGTGATATCCCATAGGTGCGCTAAAAGCAACGATTTTATTTAGGAAGAGAGAGCTCTAAGGAAAATACGTGATAATATTTATTAAAATTAACACATCGAACATGAAACGCACTATGCAAAGAATAATCCGTAGTGCATATAGGTAAATGTGGCGGACGATAATGTCCCTTCGGGAGGGAACCGAGAAATGAAGACGCATCCACAAAAAAGAAGAATCAATATTATTACCAATATCACTTTGTATTGAACGCTTTGTGATATATTTGAAATAATTTGGGCAGCTATTTGTGTAATAAAGAAGTAACAATAATTTAAATTAAATTCAATTAGAAATAAATAAAAAAATATATATATATATATATATATAATAGTAACAATATACTGGAATTTAGCCCTAGAAGAGGAGGTTTTTTTTAGTCCGTAAGCAGTCGTGCAGTCCGACACACCAGCAGAGTGACGACCTGACTGACGGTGCATAAAGCATTTTTACCTACCTCAGCCCAAAAAAAAAAAAAATAAATAATAATAAAATAGTAATATATGTAACTTTACTATTAATACATATTTTATTTATTAGTTAAACAACTAAAAGAAAATCAAAAATTTAAGAGCTTAAAAAAAAAATATTAATTTTATTATTAATATTTGCTTTAATTTCCATGCAAGTTTGGTACATTTTCACTGCATTTAGAGTACATTTACATAGTACTCTAATACAAGACATATTCATATGTATCTATCTAGCTGTGCTGTACCGTTAGCTGTTAGCCAACATTGCAGTTGCAGCAGCAAAAGTTCAAAGTAGACAAAATGCCATAGAAAGAGAAAATTGCGTGCGCTGTGCACAAATTTTCCTGCTTTAACGATAAGTTTTTGTCTTTGCTGGCTGCTCGTTGTTGTTGTTGTTGTTGTTGTTGTTGCTGTTGTTGTTGCCGTTGTTTTTCTACTGCTCGTTGCCAACTTCACTCAAGTTGTTGCCACGCCCATGACAACAATAGCACGCCCACACAGCGCTTTTGCCATGCTCGTTGTTGTTCCCAATCCTTGAGAGCTTCACTTACATGAGAAAGATTCAACTTGCTTGCTTTAACTGTTGCTGCTGCTGCCTGATGTCTAGACACTGTCGACATTGTTTCCAACAAACTTGCTCATTTAAGTAACATGTCATTCGTGCACCTCTTTTTTCCAGCTCTGCCCTAAGTATCTGCTACTTTTTTGCTTTTCTCTGTGAATCTTCTTTATAGTGCGCTGTCTTTTCGTTGGCCAACTGCACAGTTAATTCCTTTAAGTATCCATAGTAAAATCTATATATATATCAACTTGATATATATGCTTGCAATACTTAAGTCTGGCATCTTTAATTAGCTACATTTGATATGAAATCTTTGCAAATCTCAGTTTAAAAAATAATATATATGTGAACCACATTAACCTGTTTTTTACCTAAGCAAAGTTGACAATTATTTTGTTTAATTATCATAATCATCATTATCATAATAATTAGCGATATAAGCGAAACACTCATTTAATAAGAAAATAATATTTTAAAGTAAATTTCTTTATCTCTGTCTCTCTGTCTATCTCTGTCTATCTCTGTCTATCTCTCTCTCTCTCTGTCTATCTCTGTCTATCTCACTCTTGCTACCCTTCTCTCTCTCAGTTAGTCAATCTCGCTTTCCCTCTCACCCCTTCTCGCCTTGTGAACAAACCAAATATGTAAACTAAAATCAGCTCTACCAAAATCAAAATCAAAATAAAAAAAATATATATATATAGTTATAAAAAAGTAGACAGGTCATAGAAAAGGACACGCCTACGCCTTAAGCAGGGCTCGACACGCGACAGGACACGACACCAATTGACTGCCATATGCACATAACTAAGCAGTTGCTCCCCAAACAGTTGACAACGCAGCCGCGAGGCGAGGTTGGGGAGGGGGGCCATTTGGGGCTGCGACCTGATCGTCCGACTGCTGTCGCATTGCATATTTTATGCGGCTAGCGGCAGAGGCGCTTGGGCAAAGTGGGCGTGGCTGTTGGGTGTATTTTCCGTTTTTTATTTATTTTTATTTTTTTTGCAGTTCTGCTGAATAAACTCCCAGCTGAGTCAGCATAACTGGAAGTAGAACTAGGCTGCTAACGGATTATGAGGACATGCCGCAGGACGTCAGGCTTAGTTTTCGAAGTCGCGTACGTGAATAACGGCATGGGCACGTAGACAGAGAGAGGGAAAGGGAAGGGGAGAGTGAGTGGAGGAGAGGTGCGTGGTGCTGGCCAGGGGTAAAAATAGTAACTCGCCTCCATTATGAATAGAAGTAACAGAGCAGAGCCAAGCCAAGCCAAGCCAAGCTGAGCTGTGGACGAATATAAACTCGTAATGTGGCAAATAAAAAACGTTGCGAAACGAAAATGAAATTGTGGCATGCCCGTTGCTCCTGATGATGGTGATTTGTTCTGTTCTGTTCTGTTCTGCTCTCTTCTTTTTTTTTCGTTTGCTTTTGACATTTGCCAACTTTGTGTGGGTTAATAAAATGTTGTATTATGTCATATATATATTTTTTTTGCTTTTGTTTTCTCTGCTTTTTCATTTTTGGGTACAGCGCAAATGTAATTGTGGCAAATCTGCTTAGCGGCATTGGTCGACGCTGGTTACGTAAACTATTTTTGGTTTAGCGGGTGTGGTTGGTTTTTAGGTAGATTGGCTGACAGCCAAGAGATAATTGGAAAAGTTTTGCGCTTTAGCCATAAATATACAGTCGAGAGTGGACAGAACGAGAGAGAGACAGAGAGAGAGAGAGGAGAGCGAAAAAGGAATGAAATGGATCGAAAGGATGATTTGAATGAAATGCGAGATCTGAAATAACTTAATTTAGGTAGAGTGACAGACTGACGGAGGTGCAATGTGACAGAGATACAAACTGACTGAGTGAAGTGAGATAGAGTGAGCGATAGAGTGAGTAAGCAATAGAGCGCTAGAGTGAGTGAGCGATAGAGCGAGTGAGCGATAGAGCGAGTGAGCGATAGAGCAAGTGAGCGATAGAGCAAGTGAGCAATAGAATGAGTGAGCGATAGAGTGAGCGAGTAACAGAGTGAGTGAGCGATAAAGTGAGTGAGCAATAGAGCGAGTGAGCAATAGAATGAGCGATAGGGTGATATAGTGAGTCAGCGATAGAGTGAGTGAGCAATGGAATGAGTGAGCGATAGAGTGAGTGAGCAATGGAATGAGTGAGCGATAGAGTGAGTGAGCGATAGAGTGAGTGAGACACACTGTGACAGATTAATGAGAGAGAGAGCCTAAAGTCTGATGAACTGGGCACATTTGTTTTTAACGAAACTAAAGTTAGCAAATGTTGCTCTTCAATTTAAAATTACTTTTAATTCAAATTTACATTTACATTTTAAGTTAAGCACAAATAATTACTAACTTTCTTTAATTTAATTTAAAATTGAGAAATAAAATACTAACTTTCTTTAATTTTAAATTAAATCAAGTATAAATTTAATTTTAATAATATTTAACCAAATCTATAAAAATTTGAATCTTTATCTTATCTTAATCTTAATAAAAAATAAATAAGCTATAAATCAAATTGAAATAAAATAATAATACAAATTTAAATTTAACTTAATTTCAAAACTAAAAAAACTTAAAAAAAACTAAAAATAAAATGAATAAAAAAAATTTTAATACACAAAATTAATCAATTATTTTAATTCAAATCAAAAATACATCTAATTTTAATAATATTTACCAAAACGTATTAAAATTTGAGCCACTTTTTTATTTAATAAAAAATAAATAAACTATAAAACAAATTTGAATGAAATAATAATGTAAATTTAAACTAAATTAAATTTCAAAATTATTATAATAAAATAAGTTCAAATAAAATTTAAATACACAAAATTAATCCAATTGTTAAATGATCTAAAATTCAAATAATAAACAATATTAAAATTTATATATTAAAATAAAATATAAATAATTAAAATGTAAATCAAATTTAAATAAAATTAAATTAAATTTTATTAAAAGTAAAATTATGAAAGTTATGTATAAATAAAATTATATATATAATTTAAATTTAATTAAAATTTTTAATACAACCAAAATTAAATTAAATTATATATAAACAAAATTATATATATTTTAAATTTTATCAAAATTAAATTGAAATAAAATTTAAATTAAATTTTAGAATGTGAAATTTTATACTAAACTAAAATCTCATGTAGCAGAAGAGCTTCAAGCTGAAAGAGCTTTAAATAGAATTTATGCTACTCACAGCTCTCTCTTAGATTCTTGATTAATTGATATGAAATGAGTCAAATAAGACGCTGAGAAATCTAAGCAAATTATATCCCAATGCTTGTAGCATTCAAATAACCATAATCAATTGAACTTTTAAGGCGACTTAAATTTCGCATTTCATTTTATTCACTCAGCTTAAATTTGCAGACATGCTGCACAATGATATTTGATTGCCTTAACCTTAGACAGTTGACGCCATCAAACACTTTTGGCTGTCATAAGTCGATTTATTATGCTCGAGGAATATTTTACAAATTCCTCAATAATTTGCTAGATTCAACGTGCCAAAAATACTTTGGCCAACAAGCAATTTGCATTCATATTCGGCTTCTGCTGCTGCTTCTGATTCTTCTGCATTTTCGTCTTTTCTGGTTGCAACGAATGCAGCTCACATCTAACGTGACTACGTGTTTGTGCCAGTAAAAAGTGAGATTTTACCTGTTACCTGTTAGCTGTAACCAGTTGGAATTTATATTAAATTGTAGCAGGACGCGGCACGTAGGCAGGAGAGCTCGTCGAGGTAGGCTGCCTGTCGTGAGTTGGGGATTTTCCTGCTGCCTGGGGACTCGGGACTGGGGTCTGGCAGAGTGCCAAAAGGCCTTTGGTTTGGGGCTGCGTGCTTTATGTTTCCAGTTTGCTGATGTTGTATTTGTCGTTCCGTTTTCATTGCAGTTTTCGCATCAATCGCATCGAGTCGCCCATATTGAAGTACGAAGGGGATTGTGGCGAATCGCTGACCATCTACGACTCGGATCATGCGGATCCGGCGCGCATTATCAAAACCTTCTGCGACACCTTCTCGCGGCCCATGGAGAAGGTGGACTTTGTGAGCACGAGCCCCTCGCTCTACGTGCAGTTCGAGTCGAAGACGGGCAGCTATAGCGGCAGCTCACTGTACTACTGGGCGCACTATGACTTCTTCAACAATACACGCTTCGGTGACCCGGTGCCCAATACGCTCTGCGACGAGATCATGTACGCCTGGAAGCATCCGGGCGGACGGCTCCGCTCGCCGCTCAACTCGCTCATCTTCAAGCGCACGGGCGGCAGCGACGTTCGCTGCCAGTACAAGTTCGTGACGGATCGACGGCTCTATGCCCGTGCCATAATCGAGGTGAATTCGGTGTCCTTCAAGGAGCTGCCCTACAACAACAACGGCTGCACACGCTGCCACGAGGAGCGCGTGGACAAGCTGGTCATCTGGGAGGAGCGCGACAAGTTCCAGAACAACTTGGCCTGCTTCTGCGACAATATACCGCGGGCAGTGCGCGTCATCTCGTCAGCGGATCAGATGAATCTGGAGATGATTGTGCAGGGTCAGCATGCGATCACGTCGTACTTCAAGAATCCCAATCCGCTGTTCGAAGCGACTTACGAGTTCGCCCATGGCCCGCTCTGTGGACCCATCACACTGGGACCCTCGCCGGATGGCGAGCTCGTCTTCCCCTACAAGAAGGCACTGGCCATGGTGGCCGGACCAATGGCGCCGCCAGAGCATCACTATCGGCGCGAGAAGTGCATCTGGGAGCTGAAGGTGGCTGCTCAGCGGGATCTCTGGCTGAACTTGGAGAAGGCGCGCTTTGCGGAGCGCAGCTGCGAGAGCGCAAAGATCGAGGTCTATCTGGCTGGGCGCCTGGAGCCGCGATTCGTGGTGTGTCCCGAGAACATTTCGCTGGCCCGGGACCTGCCCATATTGAGCACAGCCGAACTGGGAGCCACGGGCGCCGATCAGGAGCCGCTGCCGGTGCTCATACAATACACGGGCGATGGCCAGCCGGGCAAGAATATCTTCCGACTCGTCTGGACCGAGCTGTTCCACTTGCCCCGCAATCCCGACGGTAGTCTGGCCGCGTCCCTGCTGCAGGATGGCGACTGTGACTTCCGCTGTCCCGGCGACACGCAGGTCTGCATACCGCGCCACCTGCTCTGCAATGGCATCGCCAACTGTCCCAATGTGACGCACAGCTCGACGCTGGCCCAACTAACGCGGCACATTGAGTGGAATCTGGAACAGCTCGGCCTGCTCCACCATGCCGCCGAGTACAGCCAGCTGGTGCTGCACGACGAGTCACCCGAGATCTGCCTGCGCCGCGATCTCAGCCAGCTGCCCTATGGCAAACTCTCGCTGCTGGCACTCGGACTCTGTGCGATATTCGCTCTGCTCATTGCCATATTGCGACGCATGTGCCGCGGGGCGCCGAAGCAGCCAGGTCTGCAGCAGCTGCAGGAGGATTACTAAAGCTCTCCTTCTCTTTTTTTTTGTTAAAGATTCAATTTCAATTATGAAAGCAGCAAAAATATCTTCGAAATGCAATTCCAATTTATTTCTTTATTTATATTTTATTTTCCTTTTTTTTTTTAAATATTTATTAAATATTTATTCCACTGCCAATTGCCGTCAGTATTTCATTTATTTCTGTATTTCACCTCTCTGAATACAAAAATAAAAATTATATAAAAAAATCTTAACAAAGAAATGCTTAATAGCAAGCACTTATATGTAAGTAGTTTTTGCAAAACTGAACTCTATAAATTTCTCTCGTGACAGCTATTGAATATTAATTGAAATAATTATACGATAAACACTTCGAGCATATATAAATGTTTACAAAGCAAAAAAAAAAAATGATTAACTGCCCTGAATAAATTAATTAAGCATAAAATTGTCACGTGATAATTGTTGGGAAAAAAGGTAAAACGAAATGCGAGCATAAAGAAACTAGAAACAAATTAAGGTAGACAGGTAAAATGATGAAAGAAATAACTAAAAAAAAAAAGGAAAAACATATACAAAATTGTTGGTGGTTTTATTAGTTAATATGTGTATTAATAAATAAAATAAAATGAAAATACAAAGCCATTTATTATTATTATCATTGGCAAATTGTCAATCTAAAAAAGAAAAAAGAAAATCAATAAAGTCGTACATAAGCAAATGCATAATTGAATAAATATGTATATAATGTACGATATACAATACATATATATATTTTTTGCACATAGATTTACCTAGACCATAAACGAATAAAAAATAAAAATAAAGAGATCAAATTGCATTTTAATTCGTGGTCAAAATTGTCCACAAATAAAGGCAAACAAAAAAGTTTTAAGTGACAAACAAAATTAAATTAAAAGTAAATAAAATAAAACCTTTCAGAATTTTCCCGAATAAAGAAAGTAACGAAAATTGTAAAATTCTACCAAAAATGGTTATAGAAACTAAGTCGTATTACTTAGACATAAGAGATATTATATTAATAGAAAGCGAGAGTTGTAATGGCATTGCAGCGATTAAAGAAGAACCCAAGAGTATATGACAGGGACCGCAAAGAAGAGTTATATATAAAAAAAAAATTCAGGCACAAAAAAATTAATCAGAAAGAGTGGCATATAAACCCATAGGTTATTTGTTTAAGGCGAATTGAAAAAAAATATACTTTTATTTACAATTTTTAATAAAAAATTTTCATTTAATTATAAAAATTGATTTTTATGTTAAATATTAAAAACAATTATTACAAATTTATTTATATATAAAAATCAAATCAAAACTTTTTTGTATGATTTTTATAATAAAAATAATTTGTTTTTTTATGATAAAAATTAAAAATAATTATTAAAAATTAATTTTTGTATAAAAATCAAATCAAAACTTTTTTGTATGATTTTAAAATAAAAATAATTTGTTTTTTTATGATAAAAATTAAATATAATTATTACAAATTAATTTTTATATAAAAATAAAATCAAAACTTTTTTGTATGATTTATAATAAAAATAATTTGTTTTTTTATGATAAAAATTAAAAATAAATATTAATTTTTATATAAAAATCAAATCATAACTTTTATTTTTGATTTTTATAATAAAAATAATTTGTTTTTTTATGAAAAAAAATTAAAAATAATTATTTCAAATTAATTTTTATATAAAAATCAAGTCAAAAAAAATCAATGATAAAAATTAAAAATAATTATTACAAATTAATTTTTATATAAAAATCAAACCAAAACTTTTTATGTATGATTTATAATAAAAACAATTTGTTTTTTGTGATAAAAATTAAAAATAATTATTACAAATTAATTTGTATATAAAAATCAAATCATAACTTTTATTTTTAATTTTTATAATAAAAATAATTTGTTTTTTTTTTTTTATGATACAAATTAAAAATAATTATTACAAATTAATTTGTAAATAAAAATCAAATCATAACTTTAATTTTTGATTTTTAAAATAAAAATAATTTGTTTTTTTTATGATAAAAATTAAAAATAATTATTAAACATTAATTTTTATATAAAAATCAAATCCAAACTTTATTGTATGATTTTTATAATAAAAAAAAAAAAATAAAAAAATAAAAATAAATAAATAAAAAAAAAATTGTTTTAAATAACGCAAAAAATAATTATTATTTCTTAATTTTTATTATAAAAATTATAAGTGTTACGGTCCCTGGTATCTGAGCAAAGCCTATATGCCCCTTTCGTTCACATTATTTACAGCATAAATAGAGCAGATTCCTTAAAAAAATATTTATCAAAAATTAAAAAAAAATTTGTTTATATGCCAAGCAGAAAATATTTATTTAAAATTAATTTTTACAATATAATTTTATAGTTTACTTTAAAAAGCTTTTAGTAACTACAAAAATGATTATAAATAAGTTTTAAAATTTCAAATTAAACAAGACGGACATTGCACAAACCCAATAGACTCTTTTCCCTTTTTGGGAACAGAGTCTAAAAATCCACAGCTATAGCATTAAAATGAACTTCTTAAAATACTTAACTGCATGAATTTCAAAAACAAAAAATTATTCTGCACTCTTCTAGGCTATCATAGAGAAATGTTAGTAATCAAAATTATTTCAATTGAGTCTCATATTGACACTCAAAGGCCTCTAAGCAACAGCTAGAGAAAAGGTTTTAAGAGGAAATCGTAATATTCAAATTATAGAATGTATTAAGGCCCATGGCTCTTGCTTCTTAAGAAAATGCCCTAAATACGCTACACCTTCTGCAATATGAGCAACACTTGACATGAATATATCATTTTTATATAAAGTAACAAATTTGTGCTTGTCTCTTGAATATCCTCAATTTTATGCCCAATACCTCTCACGTTAAGACCCCCTAAACAAGGTGAAAAATTCAACAGAAAACAAAGTTTAAGAAATAAAATAAAATATATTTATAAAATATTCGCAAATAAAATTTTGTTCGCTCATATTTCAAGCCCATGCAAATGGATCGCTGCAGTGCCAGGCGCATAAAAGTTACAGAGATTTAACCACAACAATAATGAAACGAGAGAAAAATAAAATAGAGAGTAGAACACATATTTTAGATGTACGTCAGAATTAAATGTAAGAAATTGAAAATAAAAATGAAAAATGAAAAATAATACAAAAAGAGAGAAAAACGTAAATAAACGCAATTGGGAGAGAGAGAAATTACGGTATATTGGATTCGGATTGGGAATGGGTAACGAGTGTGCGGGGCATGCAAAGCGGTTGGCAGCACCGCCAGGTGCCAGGAGATGATGCGACCCTGGTCGACGGCTGTCAAAGACAAGAGACGAGAAGTAAAGTAAACAAAAGCTCAAAAAGGAAAGCAAATGCGAGCGAACGCGAAGAAAACTAATCCACAGCGATTTATATGTCAGCTGGCCCAAACCGAAACCGCTCGTCAGAGGGCAGGGACTACTGTCAAATATCTGGGACAACCGATTCGGAAAACAGACGCAGATAGCGACGCGCATGAAAAAGCAAATTCATAGAAAATTATAAACGCGATAATCACAAAAATCACACAAAAAAAAGGAAAAAAGGAAAAAAAGGCGAAAAATCTTAGCCAAAACTTAAAATACAATTCGATTTGAAGTTAAGATCCACAACGAAAGCCTTCTGCCAGGCCATGGAGCGTGCTGCAGTGCCGCGTGGCAAACGACCACGAGTTCAGGTCTCGATGGATGACAAGGAACGTGCCATCGCTCGCATACGCAACGGCGAGACCAAGGCGGGCATCTCACGCGAGCTGGGCGTGCCCGAGTCGACGGTGCGTGGGTGGGTGAAGCGCGCCGATCAGCGCATGGCGCGTGAGTCCGGCGAAGGTAAGCCACAGATAAATTACGTTTCGAATAAGCCCTCATTTATCTATCTGCCTGCACAGCTGCCGCAGCTGTCGAGACTGTGTCGCCGCCCGCGGTGATGGCGATGGCACAGCCACTGAAGCTGCCCACCAAGCGGGATCATCATGGCCAGCAGCGCACGCGCTCGACGCCGCCAGTGAGCACAGCCGTGCCGCTGCCCATGCAGCTCTTCCAGCAGGCGGCCAACAGCCAGCTGCAGCTGAATGGCTGGTTGCACATCTTCAATGCGGGCATTCTCAACTTTACGCTGATTGCCACCGCTGCCTATTTGCGAGCGCGCATGCGCGGCACCACAGATCGCCAATCGCTCTGGCAGATCATCTGCGAGTATGTGGACGAGGCCGGGCGCAATGTGGCCGCCAATGGGGGCCAGTATGTGGCAGCTGCAGCAGCGCCGGCAGCGCCGGCCGCAACGAGCGCATTTAATCGACAGCTTAGCTCATCGCCGGCCATGGGCAGCAGCAATGCCAACGGCTTTGTGGCGCCGCGACTTCATATTACGGCAGAGGATGACGAGGATGCCAGCATGAAAGCCGAGCGAGAGTCGACTCCATGACAAACGAATCGATGCGATTTATGTACATGTATATGCAAATAAAACGCCCGTCAATGGGATTATGTTGTTTAAAGCAAATAATTGCATTTTAATTAGCAGCGAAATAAGTGCGATAATTGGCTCCCGGGTCCAGTTGTCCCCGCTCTACCCCTCTCTCTCTCTCTCTTTCTCACTCTTTGGTCTGCCTGCTGTGAATCCGAATCTGATGCGGCTGACTTTATTAACCATATTATTATTTCATTTCATTGCATGTCATGCAAATTTCCAATTGAAATTCCCGCTGTTGTTGTTGTTGTATTATTGTTGTTATCCTGTCGTGTTCTGTTCCCCTCTCTCTCTCTCTCCCTCTCTCCCCCTCTACGGTCAGAGTCACGTAATTAAGCGGTTTTATTTGCGGCTTTGCCACACATTAATTGCGTATGTTGAATGTAAAATTTATTTAGTACAAAAAAATGTATATTTAAAAAGCAGGAATTCACAATATATAAATTTTATTTTATTTCTTTTATTCATTGAAATTTGCATTTTTAGCTGCGACTGCGGATTAAACCTGAATTCGTTTTAGTTTTTATCAAAGTTTTATTGTCAAATTGAATTTCTTTTTGAGCTCTTTGCACCATTAAATATGACAATAAAAAAGGGAAAGTATTTCAGTGTCAGAATTTATTAATTTTATAGAATTCATATGCCATTATTATGTGTAATTAAGTCTCAGTTGACGACAGCTGCAGGGAAGCGATTCAGAAATACTTTTCTCGTCCAGCTGCAGCATTTGTCATAATGCATCATAAATATATAGAGATATACTGAATATAGTGAAATAGTCAGAGTCTTGTTCATTATCTATGCATAATCAATAAAAGCTAAAGTATATTTTGAAGCAACAAAGACAAGCTTTAAGAGGGCAGAGAGCAGCAAGAGAACAATTATAGATAAATAAAGATAAATAAAAATATATATAATTATAGAAATATATAATACAGATTTTTTTTATTTTTTTTTATTTTTATTTTTTTTTTTTTTTAGACAACTTAATCTAAACGGAAGTTTATTAAAAAATTATAAAACTACTTAGAGCTATATTAATTCTAACATAGGTTAAATAAGGAGAAAACATACATATATTTTATGGAAAGTATATGAATACTATATATAAAATATTCATGTCAAGACACGCTCTAGCAGGTCTTGAGGGTGCTGGCGTTTTAGTCTTCGTCTAGTGGATGCACGTCTAAGGGCTGCAGTACCTAGGCGCCTGGCCAGGCTATTTGGCTGGGAATTTAACCTAGCTTGATCATTTTTGGCCACTTCCTGGATTTTGTCTCCAATTTTAGTGACCTTGAGATCTCTTTCTATAAACCTGGTTGTCATGTACCAGGCAGCCCCCGTGATCTTCCTCAAAGTGTTGGCTTGCTGAATACGCAGTTTATTCAAGTGCGATTTGGCGGCGATACCATACACAAGCTAGGAGCTAGGATGGTCTTGTATATGCTGAAAATACAGAGCTCGTCAATATCTGTTGAGCGTTGCTCAATGTCTGCAAATAAGTCTCTTCTACTCACACTCTGACAAAGAAATCTCAGAGAGCAATCGATTGCATTCGTTCCTCAACGAGTTCATTCGTGATCGATGCATGTGTATGTGTTTGTGGAAGATCGTTTGCATAGACTCTTCGAATTATCTGCTCACTTAACGAACCTCATGGCACGAGCGTCAATCGTATCTCGCTCTAAACGAATCATGTTCGGGAAAAGAGCATGACACGAACAGCTGTTCAGCTGCGAGCGCTCAACAGAAATCAAAAACGAAAAGAACCGAAGCTCGGAGAGCGAGCGAGTATAATCTTTTTTGCTTGATCGCTTGATCTCGTGAAGAGAATGTGAAAAATAAATTAATATTATTTATTATTATTATTATTATTATTATTATTATTATTATTATTATTATTATTTTCATATTATTATTATTCTTATTATTTATATTACTTTTGAAAGTATAAAAGTTAAGCAAGTAAGAAGGCTCTAGTTGAGACGGCTCGACTACGAGATACCCTGAACACAGCAAAAAAGAAACGAATACTCTTCTTCTTTACGATCGCATGAGCGCGCGAATTACCAGCATGAATGTATTGTAGTATTTGCTTATTAAAAAGAAGTCCGCTTTGGTTCAGTTACAAGTTGCAAATTGCAAGTGATTTTATTTTTTTGTTTGTCTGCGCAGAGACTCTCTATCTTATGTATATCGCTTATCTATCAGCTGCTCACTCGTCTGTGTGCCGAATGTGATCGAGTGTGTGTGATCTTATTTGTGTTGCCTCAACCAGCCGCCGTGATAGAGGTGGAGGTAGGGGATTACCGCCACCGATAACTCGCGCTCTGCTAACTGCGCAGTTGCTGCCGTAGCTTGTGGGTGGGTTGGGCTATACTTTGAACGCTTATAACTCCATTAGATGGACGATCTTCATGAAAACGATCTTTCAGAGTAGTTTAAGAGTATCTAAATGTATCTATGTGCCAAATTTCAAGTCTCTAGTACTTGAAATGGGTTTTTTTTTTTAAATTGTAGGCGAAGTGGGCGTGGCAACCAAAATCTGAAAATTACATAATCTGCGTATTCATAATATCTACTTAAATTTACAAATTTGAAGTCATTAGCTAAAACGGTGTAGAAGTTATGCCGAAAAAACGTAAAAAATGGCAACGAATTTTCGATTTTTTATCGATAATTTGGAAATGGGATGAGTTATCGAAAAAAAAAAAACAAAATATACTCGTACTGCGTAACTAACATACGAGTGTTCATGAGAAATTTCAGCTCTCTAGCTTTTGTAGTTTCCGAAATCGCGACGTTCATACGGACGGACAGACGGACAGGGCTCAATCGACTTATTTTTTATGCTGATCCAGAATATATATACTTTATAGGGTCTGCGACGTCTCCTTCTGCCTGTTACATACATTTTCACAAAACCATTATACCCTTAATTCCTATTTTCAATGGGTTCAGGGTATAAAAATGTACAAAATGCTAAATGCGCCGATTAATTTATCGGCTAAACCACGTTTAAACTGCAAGAAATTGTAATTAAGAGTTTTGAAAACTTAACTAACATTTCATATATTATTTATTTATATATTTTATTTATCGATGACTTCTATTTCCTTAGTAAATAATTTAATTATAATTTTTGTGTTGTCTTATAGAACATATTGCAGAATAGTCAGCCAGAACTCACTTGATATTGGAATAATAATCTCTATTAATGTATGGCATGCCAAAAATGTTTTCCAGCTTAAATTCTAGCTAAATACTAGACTGAAAATGTGACATCTCAGCTATATAGCTGCCAAAAAGCAGCTTCAAACATTATTAAGATTAGTCTTAGGCAATCGCTGCGAGCGTAGTCGAAGCACTTTGCTACATACAGTGAAACACCTAATTGAAGGCTAATCAGAGGCGAGCGTTTCACTCGCTATTTACCTTCATTTGCTCTATTTTTTCGCTTTTTTATATTTGTTGAATTTTTGGGGCAAGGCAAAGCGAGTAGAGCTAAGCCAACTAAGCCAATATCCAGTGGGCAATGTAGCACGCAGCGATTATCCGGCAGTTCATCGAAAAATATTACTTCCTTAACACGAAACTTTTTCCATTTTCATTTTCCACGCCGGGCCATAAAAAATATGGCAAAGGGGCGGCCCAAGAAAATGGCTGCTGCTGCTGCTGCAGGCGCCATGAATATGTATGTAACAGGAAACTATGTATAGGTGTGTGAGTGTGTGTGTGTGTGTGTGTGTGTGTGTGTGGGTGTGTGTAGGGGGACTCGGTTTGTTTTGCGAATATCTGGCGATTTTCGGCCTCTTTTTTTCTTCGTTTGTTGGGCCAAAGTCGCAGGCCCATCAAAGTTGATTATCGTGAAATATTTTGCAGGCATGAATTGAGCGGGAGATTTGTGCTGCCTGTGGCTTGTGCCTGATTTAACGCATAAGCCGCAGGGATTTGCGACCCAGATTGGAGTCGAAGAAACTCTGAAACCAGATCCCAAAACATTGATTAACTTGTTGAAAAAGTGCAGCAGCTGAGCAGACGCATAAACGCATTTCGACATATGCTGCGGCCCAGGCACAAGCCATAAAGGTATACGATTCGCTTTTAATGGCCTGCAAACTGAAACTGCAACTGAAGCTGAGCAAAGGCAAAAACCATCATTCCAAGCAGAATAGACGCAATTCCAATTGGAATTGCGGCTGGCAGCTGCACAGCGTGCGCAAGCCAACCCTCGCTCGACGGGCCAGGAAGTCATAAATCAAATACGTTTAATTAAACTTTTCCACGTGCCGGAGGGGGGAGGAGGCGTGGCCAACTAAGTAAAAATGCAATTAGAAGTGGCATTGGTCACGTTGCCAGCGACGTGCATAATATTTGCAGCTGCAGTTGCAATCGTGAATAGTGCGAGTCTGAGAGCTCAGAGAGCGCCCAAAAGTATGCTATAAATTGCAATGTGCCAGTTAATTAAAGTAATCGAACCGAACTGTCGACAGCTAGCAATCGCATTTTCTATTTTATCAGCACTCAAATGATGGAAAATCAACAACTGAACTAAATTGGCAAACATTCAACACTACACTTGATGTTTGCTTAATGAAATGATCTGAAAAGCTTTCCATTTGCACTAGCTGCTCTTGATTAAAATAATTAATGACCCAAGCTGAGCTAGAATTGAATTGAACTGCAAATATATATATATATATATTAGTATAGCACTTGCATTTAAACTAGCGTTTTGAATTGAAAATAGAGAGCAAACGCAGAGCACACAGCATATATTCTGCATTACGTATACGCAACGTATGCCATGGACATATATAACAATATTTATTTACATATAAGTAATGCGAGCTTCAATTGCTAGAAATTGAAGTTTCTCTCTGCCAGACAATAGAGTAAGTAGTTAGTAGTAGTAAGTAGTTAGTTGAAATCAGTGTTGTAAAAGCAGCTTTTTTCCCCCGTCAAATCTGGCTTTTTTGAAAATGCATTTTCGGTAAAGATTCCAAATCAACGGGCAGCGGGAATTCTGGATTTTTAAAAAGTATTTTTAATTTTTTTCCGCTTTTTTCTGCTTTTTTTTTACTTAGCAATTTAATTATTTTAGAGAATCTCTGTACAAAGAAGTGTTGTCCATTGTAGTTGAATTAAAACCAAATAGTTCAGTATAAACAAAAATGGCAGGATGTGTAACTTAACAGCCTGCTGGCTGCGAAAAGACTTTAATGATAAGACAAGCATAGATATATTGCCACTGTTAAAAGACTCTGTATTGGCATTGGCACTTGATCGAATTACCTTCAGCAATAACTGCCTAGAAAGAGGCTTAGAATACAACATTTTCAAAAACCCTTATATTGTCAGAGTCGTGAATCTATATAGAACTTATAATTCGCAACTTGAATCGCCTTAATTTAGTCTACTAGTTTTAAGATAGTTAACAGTGCCAACATTGCCTGATTTTCATACAAGCTTACACGCAGCCGACCCCGTGTGACGTTTCACTGTTAACTTAACAGACCGCTTTGCATAACCAAGATTACTCAATCGTGATATATTGCAGCCATTGCTAATGTTGTACACTTAGAAGCAAAACTGTAACACGAATTCAATATTGTAACTTCAAAGGTCTGTATTTTCACTTCTACTGTATGGATGCTTGAGTTCTTAGTCTCGTTTTGTTGGTACAGTAATTTAGCTATATATATCTGTCAGTTGACCATATAAACAATTTCTGCTTGAAATATTTGAGTAAAAGATTTGGGAGTTCTGTGAAGTTTCTGCAAACAAAATGTTCAATCATTATTAGAAACCTTTTTTGTATAACTTTGTTTTTGATATTGGCTATACAAAATATGGCATTCTGATTGATGAAGAAATGCTGTCGCGACGAGTTGCCAAAAAAAATATATTAAAATATGCTTGGCACTAGGGCAGAATACGATAAAGATAATAATTGTCGGGAATAGTACGAAATACTGGACTATTCTTAAAAAAAAAAAAATAAATAAATAAATAAAAAAAAAAACTTAAAATACGGCAACAAAGTTCAGCTTTTTTGTCCGTTTTTTTCCTCCAAAATTTCAGCTTTTTTTTAAAGTATGTTCCCACTAAAAAAGCTTTTTTTGCTCAAGAAAAATTGGCAACACTGGTTGATATATATTTTATGATATATATAAATACTAATATAGTATGGCTATATTAGTATTTTTTAAAATTTGCAATATTCTATAGATAAATTCTAACTCTTCCAAAAGCCAGCTAAGCTTAACTTACAAAAAAAAAAAATTCAACAAATACAAATATAAAAAAATAAAATTAAATAAAAATAAAAATAACAGCTAGTTCCTAAGAATTCCTAAAGAATTTCTTGGCAAAACTCAAAAATGTGGAATGAAACAAGTGTTAACTATGCTCGCTGAAGCCAAGTAAGTGCGAGAACGTCCAAGAACTATGCCAGAACTTGTTAAAACTAAATAAATAAAGAAGCCCAGCCACAAATACAGTAACAGCGCGCTGTAAATCATAGGGCTAAATATTTTACCACCTTTAAACTAAAAACTGAGCGTGCTGGCAACTGTCCTGCATAAAGAGCGAGAGAGAGAGAGAGAGAATCTGGGCTGCTGCTGGGTTGAGTCATTGCAAAGGAAATCACGCAATAAACTAGGGGCGAAAACAAAACTTTAACTACTTTTTCCGTTAGCCGCGAAACTCAACTGGCACAACTTTTCGAAACAATACAATTTATATTTATGCGATGTCGACGACGAGGACGACGCTGAGGAGTCGAGTCGACGCTGACCCAGAAAAACGAAATGGCAAAGAAAATGCTGTCCAGCATTCAGCATTCTCGAACGTCCCACCGTCCGACCGTCCGACGAGCGCCGTGCCAATGCAGAAGAGTTTATTTAAGTGTTGAAAACCACTTGACCCACTTTCTTGTGGTGTTGATAGCGGCCAGAGAAACTTCTTCATGTCAATTTAAAAGGCTCGTTGAGCAAAACTTCTACTACATGCAGGCTGGCCACAGCCGCAGTTACACAATAAATTAACTGCATTAAAAATTGACATTCACAGATAGAGAGAGACATACAGAGAGAGAGAGAGGGAGGGAGTTGCCGAAGCTATTAGCATTTTTCCATAATTTCGATTCAGTTAATGGCAGACAAAATGCCTGCCCCAGGGCTACAATGGAAGCACACGAAACACGCTTGATTGGAGCAGGAGTGAAGCATCCCAAAGGATGTTCAACTATGCCAGTTCCTAATTAGGTTTGAGAAGAAATCTTATTGGTCTTGTGTTGTTCCAGCAGCATGTCATAAGCGAAACTTTCCCATCAATACTATTTACTCACATGAGCTGCAGGCCGAGGCTGACTGAGTCGAGTTGATGTACTTGAGCTGAGAACGAAACTGAAATTACCCTAATGGAAATGTTGTGTAAGGGGAAAAATAAAATACTTTATATACAGTTACATATGTATAATGTTCTATATGTATATTCCTAATCATTTTTTATTGCCCCTAACTTTACTTAGTTCTATGCAAATGCATAATAAATATTATTTCAATTAAATATTTTTATTTCAATTTTTATGAAATTTATTGTGATTTCAGTAATATTTAAAAATTATTTTACATTATTTTATTTAATTTTAATTAATTTATTTTAATGAAAATTAAACAAATAAATTTATAAATTTAATTTAACTTCAGTGAAGGCTTTACATATTTAATTAGTTATAATATTAAATTAAATATTAAAAAATATAAATATAAATTAAAATTTAATTATTATAATTTACTAAAATAAAATATATAAAACATATTAATAAATGTATAAATTTTTATAAATATAAAGAAATATATGTATTTTTCAATCAAGCAAATCTTCAGTTATTTTCGGCTATATTGAAAACAATAAATATAAATTAAAATTAAAATTAAAATTTAATTATTATAATTTACTAAAATAAAATATATAAAACATATAAATAAATGTATAAATTTTAATAAATATAAAGAATTATATATATATATATATATATATATTTTTTTTTTTTCAATCAAGCAAATCTTATTATTTTCGTCTATTATTCAGCCTTTTCTAACCCCTTCATCGCGCCAGGGTATTAGAACAAAGTTGATGGCAACAAATGGCCGGCGGATATTGATTGTAGACCCACAGCCAAGCAGCCACACAGACAGACGGACAGACGTACAGACAGGGCGCATAATGACCCGAAATCCTATCAATCCAAATGAAAATTCCCCAGTCGAGCGGATAATTGGAATTAATACAAAAAGCAGCTGAGATATTTTGTTTTGAGCTGCTGCTGTGCGAGGTCGAGGCTAATGATGGGGTTAGCTATAGCTAACAGCCACAGCCACAGCTACAGCTACAGCAACAGCTACAGCTACAGCTACAGCTCTCATATGTAATGTGATAGCTAGAGACAAGGGACACCCAACACATACGCAGCCTGTTATTGAATTGCCTGAGACAACAATCAGGCCAGAGTCCAGTTGGAGTTGACACTGCGCATGATATTTGATTCAATTAGCCAGCAAACAAATTAAAAACCAAATTGTGTAGCTAGATCAATACATACGCTTTTGTTTAGGCAGCTCAGAGCCTAAAGTGTGTAAAGGAGATGTTAAAGTGATTGAAAGTTAGCAATTTCACAATAATTTTAAGCACTGCTTTCAAATGCTTCCTGAGCGTTTCTTAATTTCTGTTAATAAGTCTCTTTCACTCACACTAAGAAAAAAAACTGAGAGAGCAATCGCTTCATGCGTTCATGTATGTATGTGTGAATGTGAAGAGCCTTTGCCTAGACTCTTTCATCGCACTTTAAGAAAAAAATGAGAGAGCATTCGCTTCATGCTGTTCATGCATGTGTGAATGTGAAGACTCTTTCACTCACACTTTAAGAAAAAAACTGAGAGAGCAATCGCTTCATGCTGTTCATGTATGTATGTGTGAATGGGAAAAGCCTTTGCATAGACTCTTTCACTCACACTTTAAGCAAAAACTGAGAGAGCAATCGCTTCATGCTGTTCATGCATGTGTGAATGTTCGCGTAATGAGCATCACACGCATACAAGCTCAAGTCACGAATACCAAAACGAAAAGAATCAAAGACGCTGCGCAAGAGCGAGAGAGAGTAAAATTACATTCGACTGATCTCGTGAGCAGAGCGTGAGGCAACTGTTAACTGTCCGCTATGTGAGCAATGATTTAAATACGTTTCTATATTATTTATGTAAGTATGTATACCACGCGCTGCCCTGCAAAGACTCATTTGAAATTGATGACTTACAAAAGTTATCCGTCAGTTTCGCTACCTATCATCAGAGACAATTAATTTTGCTGAGGATGACAACGCGCATTTGATAAATATCTTTTAATATTTAACAACTAACAAATGCAGGCGCTATTAGGCAATAGCAATGGTAGCGTTAAATATATAAATAAATATTCTTTGTTTGGAATTAATTGAATTCGTAGAACTTTCAAAAGAAAACTGTCTACTTCAAATTCACTTTACTCCATCGCTTTACTCAATCATGATGCAAAGGACGATTTGACCAAACTAATCAATCAATCAAACAACATATATATTGTAAACTTGACATGTGACTAGTGCACATGGTGGGGGAAACTTGTGTAAAGCTGTCATGCAAGATCAGATTATTAGCCGCAATGACCCTGGGGCACATTTAGCTAATTAATGTTGGCTCAATCAATGGGCCGCGGGCATGGCACAACCAGCCGCAGGTCTGTCAACTGTTTTCATAGTCAATTAGTATAAGCCGCGAGCCGAAACATGTTGCATCGTCGACTGCGCATCCTGCTCTACATAAGCTACAGCCAGATGCTCATCTTCGGCCTGCTGCCGTCGCCATTGCACAGCAGCAATGGGAATTTGGCCATGAGCAAAGTGTCCGCAGGATATCTGATCTATAGCGTTTGCCCCGCAATATTCGTGTTGCTGGAGACACCGTTTATGATGGCCAGCGGCCTCTTTGGTAGCTACATGCGCCACAACATCGTGCTCCAGTGGTCTCAGATGCTGATGACGTCTTTCCGCATTGTCGCCATACTCAGCTGCTATGGCGTCGTTTGGCTGCAGCGCCGCCGGCTGATTCAGCTCTACGCCGATTTCCTGCAGCGCTGGCAGGCCGATTGGCCAACTCTGCGCCGAGTTAATGGTGCGAGTTGCCTGGAGCGGCTGCAATTGCAATTGGCTGGACAAATGTTGAGATTGCTGTGTGTTAATTACTCCATGGTCATCTTCTCGCTCATAATGCAATTCCGTCTGCTGGCCCAAAGCAATCTGTTGCATCTGCTGTTCCGCGTGTCCACGATGCTAATGCTGTCGGCTCAGCGCGTCAGCTTCATAACTCTGCTGCTGCTGCTCAGTCATCAGTTTCGAGCCGTACAATTGGCTCTGCAGGCGCTCAGTCGAGGCGGCAGCCCTCGCTGCTCTCAGGCAGATCTGAGTCGCGTTGCCAGCATACATGGCGTGTGGCTACAGCTGGCCAGGCGCGCCTTCGGCATCTACGATCTGGCCAATGCCAGCATCTTCCTAAACATGTTTGCAGTGAATGTGAGCATATTCTATCATGCCATTCAGTTCGGCAATAAGACCATCAAGACCAGCTATGTGGGCATCATCCTGGGCGATGCCCTGGTGGCTTTCAACATATTGAACTCAGTTTTGATCATGAATCTGGTACATAGTGCACTGAGCTCCTGCAACGACTCAGCTCTGCTCTTGCTGCAATTCAACAATCTGCGTGGACTCAGCACTGGGTCCCAAAGAGAGGTTTGTTTCGCTATTTCACTATTTCACTATTCAATTTATATTTGCATCAACTTTTATTTCATTTCATTTTCAGCTCGAGCTCTTTGGCCATCGCTTGCGCAACAATCGCCTAGTCTATCGCATATGCAACTCTGTTGTGCTGGATAAACCTGCCTGCTTGAGCTACATGTCCGCTGTGCTGACCCATGTCATTGTGCTAATGCAGTTCGATCTGAAGCGGCGACATGAGAAGGGCTTGAAATATGAAAACTTCTTTAAAAAATAGCATTAGATATGTCATACAAGAAGTTAAATCGACTGCAACTCTTGCTCTATAAATATACCAAATGAATGTAAGTTTTACTAAAACAATTCCCATTTCAAATGTTGTAATAAAATAAAATAAAATATCAATTCTGACAGAATATTTAATGTAAGTTTAATTTTAATTACGATTTATTAATCAGATAATTTTAATTACTATTTATTGATCACATATCATCTCTATCTATATATCTATGTTATCTCAACTCTTTAAAAATAATAAAAAATAATATAAATAATAAAGAATAACTAGCAAAATCTCAACTAACTTTTTGTTTATTAAATTCATTTTCTGTAAAATAATAATAAAATAATTACATTAATTTAGACTTCATATTTAATGCCTGCCTCTCTAAGTGCTTTTTTTTTTTTTTTTTTTTTTTGCTCACCAGCAGCCTTATTTGATATGCTTACATTTCTATTTGTGGGGTAGGTCAATGGGAAAAATATAGTATAAAGACTCTTTTTCTTTAGTATGCCTGCCTAGAGAATTAAATATACCATTTTTGCCTATCTATAAAGGAGGTCAGCAGTAGCTAATGTGAATACAATGAAACTTTTAAAAAGAGCTATTATTTTTGATGGGAAAAATAATATACATATGTTTTAGTGCTCTTCAAGAGTTATTAAAGTCAGAGATGTGATTAGGAATTTTAGACTTGGACGATTCTATAAATAGAAAGATAAACACTGCGCAAAATAAATTTAGAATTTTATATATTATAATAATAATATTTTATGTTAATTTCAAACGTATATATATTGTATACAAATTTATTAAAAATATATATAAATTTATAATCATTTTTCCCAAAGAAATATTAAAAAAAAAAATAAATAAAATACAATAAAATCTCATTTGCAATTGCAAACTAAAGCTGCAGCTCCAACTTAGTTTTTCTCGTTCTCTTTTATTTCAGTTTAAATGTAAAAAAATAATACATAAATAAAATACATTTAATATGCATTTAAAATACATTTAAAATACATTTCAAGTACTTGAAATCTAACCTATTTTCATAGCACTCAAATACTGGGAAATGATGGGCGGCAAACAATTGTGTTTAGTGTCGCAAGGCTTTTAGTTGACACTTCAGAAAAAGCTTTTGGCCATTATAAACGCACATTAAAAGCTCCGCGCAACTAGAATTAGATACTTGAAGCTTTCAAATAGCTTTCAAATGTAAATATGAGTGAAATGGATTGCTTTAATAATAGTTCTTGTACGCCAATTGCCACAAAATGAGCACATTCATGCCAATGGAAGCGTTCATCGAGTTCCAAAAAGCTTTGTTCATATCGAAGAGACCCGCTATTTGCAGATTTCGCACTTTGCGTTGGCGCGGCTGCAGCCTGCGATTCAGATAAATAATTGCGAATTCCAGCTGCAAAGGTGAATTGAATTATTGAATATATGTATAAAGGAATTTGTTGATTTATTTTACTTTTTTTTTATATTTTATATAATTTTAAATAAATTTATTTATTCTTAAATTGATATTTTTAAAATTGTCATTAATTATAATTTTATTAAATAATAAAGTAATAAATATTATTATTTAGAGATTTAGCAACAATTTTTTTTTTTTAATTTAGAGACTTAAAAAAAAAATATAAAAAAAATAAAATAAAATAAAAAAATAAATATAAAAAAAAATAATAATAAAATAAATTGATATTTTTAAAATTGTTATTGATTATAATTTTATTAAATAATAAAGTAATAAATATTATTATTTAGCGATTTTACAATTTTTTTTTTTTTTAATTTAGAGACTTAAAAAAAATATAAAAAAAAAATAAATAAAAATAAAATAAAAAAATAAATGTAAAAAAAATAAAATAAAAAAAATAAAATAAAATAAAATATTAAATATTTTATTAATTAAATATTAATTAAATTAGATATTAATTAATTTAAAATCATAGATTAAATGGAATTGATAAAATATTAAATATTTTAATAATATTATATAATATTAATTAATTTAAAATCATAGATTAAACGGAATTGAATTATAAACCAATTTTATATATTTTTAAAATATATTTTTATTAAATTTATAATTAAATCATAAACGCATGCATGAAGTATGGTTTCTTGCATGAAAATATAAATTTGGAGGCTTAAGGTTTTTTAAGGAATTTCAATCATATACACTTAATTTTATATCTTTCGTGTTGAAAATAAATTAGTTTTATTATATCAAAGTAGCTATTAATTATTCAATAGAAAAAGTTCAAATATATTTATATGCAATATGATCTATTTTATTTTACGTATATTCTTATTATATAACCTTTCTCTTCGAGATCTACTTTGCCTTGCCCTGACATAATATTTATGATCGAGCTTAAACGAAACATACTACCTCTCTCTCTCGCTCTCTCTCTGATTTCAACCTATTTTCCTGCTCAACTAACGCCAAGCAGAGAGCTCGGAAACGAAATGCAATGGAACATTGTTTCACTTCCACTAGCTCAGACTCTCTTGATGATATTCAAGCTATATACTCAATTCGATAGAGCATTCTTAATGCATTATAATTCAATTGCTCTCTTATTCTACCATTCCATCACATATAGACCGACATTTCTTCCACTTACCTGATGCAGCAATGCCACACAGTGCGCATCGTGCCTCCAGTCCATATGCATAGCTTTCAGTGTGAGCCACAGCTGCACAACTCGAGCATAGAAGCGTTTCCACTGCTTGTGATTTGCGTCAAATATTGAGAAGTTGAGCAAAATATCAAAGTGAAATAAAATGCAGACTGCAGAGTAGAAATAACAACGCCAGACACTAATATACTCCGCATCGGCAATTAGAACAACCAAATTGAAGAAAATGGATATCTCGGTTAGATAGTTGGTGAAGACATTGAGCAGCATATGGGCCTGAAAGATTTTCAGCAGCTCGTGCAGCAGGTTGTCCAGCTGCCGATGGCTGCTCCAGAGCTGTTGCCAGGCAACCAAGAGCTGACGTTGATAGACAGCGCGATGGCGGCCATGAGTTGGCGGCAACCAGCGCAGATCTTGTATCAGCTGCAATGCCTCCTCTGACATGCACTCAAGCAGTCGATTGCTGGTGCCCAGCACGCAGTAGGCCAAGTTGTCAGTGCAGCTGGCCAGCACCTCCATCAGCAACACAGCCGCCGAGAGCAGGATGTAGACGGGCGTCACTTCTGTCACGACTTCATCATCCTCTTCGCCGCACATCAGCGCACTGCCAGGTCCAAACAATTGATTGAGCACCACCACGAAGCGCGTATTGCTCAGCAGGAGCTTCCAGAAGTGACGTCGCCAAAAGCTATAGTTCGTATGAAACTGAGTAAATCGATCCAGCAGCCGCATATAGCCATTGCAGGCACGCTTGATGCGCTGCCGTCGCAACCAAATGCTGCCCAATATCACATAAAGCGAACACGAATTGGTCAGAGCCACGCAGCTGAAGGCCATCGATAGCATGTCCATGCCCTGGCAACTGTAGTAGCTGTGCACCAGCACCACAAAACAAATGGGCGTAATAACCAAATAGAAGAGATTCAAGAGCAGGCAGTAGACCAGCATCCGTCCCTGATCGAACTCGAATCTCTTGCGCGCCGCCACATAGCACAGATTGCACAAGCCAATCGCTCGACTTATGCTCACGACAATTGACAGCAGTTCCATTCCGAGCAGTTCAAGGTTCGAGCTGTGACTGAGTCAATGCAGTTCGCTGAGTTCGTTTTGTTAATGACTCGCTAAAAGGACCTTCGGGAATACGATAATAACAGCATATACATATATAAACTTGTCATGAACTGAGCCAAGCTCACATAATAAACAAATAATATTCTGAGCTAGTCGATAAAATATATTTATCTACTTGGAAATTTGTTTTAAATAAATTATAAATTAAATTAATATTTAATTATTTATTTACAAAAAAAAAAAAAAAATCAAATACAAACATAGACATTATACATATCGAGTCATTTCAGCAAAAGTATCGTCTGTCGTTTTTTTTTTTTTCTTTTTTTTTTTTTTTGATGCAGAATTGTTGGAATATGTCTTACTCACAACTCTGCAAAAGATTGTAACTGTAAAAGCTATAGTTTTATATTTTATCATATATTAATACGCGAAATTATCGTAAGTAGTTTATCGTTTTGAGTAGTGGGAATTCAGCTTTGATTTAATCATTTTAAGCTAAAAAAAAACTTAAAAAAAAAAAATAAATAAATAAATAAAATTTGGCTTTTGGACATACGATACATGTCCAAAACCAAAATTTTACAGGAGATGTTGTTTTTTTTTTTTTAGTTATCACAGAAATGAGTCGATGTGTCTATCATTAACTATTATATTTATAATAAATCAAGAAAGATTTCTTATAAGATTTATGCAGAATTTTTTATTTTATTTTCAATTTGTGTTTGTTGTTTCTATATTTAAATTCCTTTTTTTTTTAAGGTTTATTTTATTTTATTTAAACATGCAATTTATATTCCTAAATATCTTTATTATTAAGTTTTATGATTATATAAAAAGATATTTGTTCTCACTGCTTTTATAGATACATAATCTTATTTATTTATTTATTTATTGATTTTATTGTTACTTAGAATTAATTCTAAATAACAATTTTATTTAAGCCAGAGCGACAGAGGCCTTCAGGCTGATATCTTATACATGCATTATTTTACAGATGCATAATCTGTATTGGAAATATATTAGCAACAGAGCTCGCAAATAACTATTGACTGTCTCTCAATGTCTGCAAATAAGTGTCATTCACTCACACACACACACGGAATATACCTGAGAGAGCAACCGATTGCTTCGTTGCTTCGTTGCTTCAATGAGTTCGTTCACGATCGAACACACGAGCGCTCCCTAAACGATGCTCGGCAAAAGAGCATCACACGAATGGTTAAATGCAAAGCGCTCAACCGAAAAGCAAGAAACCGAGCTGAGCGCGGGTGAGAGCGGGTGAGAGCGGGTGAGCATGTTTGTTATCTATCTATCTCTCTCTATCTGTAGTTAACAGTTTTATGTGAGCTAATATAAACTGAGCTGCAAACACAGTTTAAGAGAACCGCGATATTGTAACCATGCAACTCTCTCTCGTACTTGGTAATTTATTGAGTAGACATCTGCATGAATGCATTCAAGTGGGCAAATGAATCATTTATTATAAAAATCTGTACATGTTTGTGTACATTTTAGTGCTCTCACTCTAGTTGAGAGCAGTAGAAATGTTGTACCCGATTCTTCTGTACACTGGACAGTACTTTACAGAAATGAAATGGGTGCAGTATTTTAAGAACACTTTACTACTGTACAGTGCTATGCTGTAAGAGATGAATTTATTCTTGCAGAGCTGTTTTATTAAGCATAGGAGTTGACATTTGTAATGAATCTTTTGAGGTTAACAAATTAATTGAATTTCTTTAAATTCATGTAATTTCTATTAATCTACAAAAATAAACGCTCTTATTTATAAATAAAATGACTGATAGGCAATGTTTCTGTATTTATTATTATTATTCAAGTTATTAGCTATTTAATAAAATACATGCTATGAACGGCAAATACTCTTTGAAGCACAATGAAATTATTGCTGAAATAATTTATGAAGACATTATAATTTGATCAAATTTGCAAGGCATTGCTGAGAGAAATTAAATAAAGTATATATGAAAATAAAATACGTTTTAACTTAATTAAATTAATGCGAATAAGCGCAACTGATGCCTTTTCTCTACTCAGCTGTAGTTTCTTTAGAAATGCAATTATTAATAATTAATAATAATATTTAAAGTTTTGCTTATCTGCATTTTAAGTATTAACTTAATACTATAGTAGAATATAATAGCTTTACATAGTTCAGCAATGTTTCTTAAGTCACTCGTCGATATTCACTTTTGCCTTATCTTTCAATTTGATTTCATTTTATATTAGCTAGCATAATACTTTGAACTATTAATACAGGCTAAGGTAAAGCATATACCAAAGCAGACTCAGGCTATATACACTATATTAAAACCAAAAAAAAATAGCACCTTCACGACATATCAAACGGAAGACTCAGGCCTGAGACTCAGCGTCAGCCTCGGGCATCAATCCCAATCCCAATCAGCTCCAGACTCAGCCTCTGGCCTCAGCTCTCTCTACATGCCATCGGCAACTCTCATCTTTAAGTTATGTCTCTCTTTAGAGCACTCATAAAATACTTTGATTATCAGATGAAATGGAGATTTTTTGATTTCAAATTTCTATGCAATACTTGCAATACTCAGATCTGATAGAATTTCATTGGCATCTTTAGACCTTTAAACAATTTTGCTATGGCATCTTCATCACTATCCATGGCACCCGGCCGTGATACTTGTAGAAATAATAGTCATACGCCAGCTTGCCCAGAATTATAATGATGAGGCTGGCCAGAACACAATTGAGCCAGTCAATTGGATGGATGCGCATATCATCTTCGGCACTGATGTTGCACATATCGTGGCGGGTGAGCGTCAGGACCTTTGCCTGCCGCAGCTCGTCGCCCTGCATATAGGTGCAGCTGACATTCCAGGCATCGCGCACAATATCCTTGTACTTGGTGAGGAACTCGCGCAGTCTCATGCCAAACTTGCAGGTGCAGTGCCAGGGATTCTTGCTAATCAGCAAGAGATTCGCATTCTCATTATCGTTCAGAGCATTGTCCATTGCGTACACCTGCAGCTTGCGCAGCTGATTGCCCTGCAGATTGAACAGACGAAAGTTCTGCAGCCAATAGGTGTCCTCCAGCACGTCGATGTTTGAGATCAAATTGTTCTCCAACTGCACGTCCACCACATGGTTATAGTGTGGATTGTCGCGCAGCGGATTAATATCGCTGATCTGCAAATTGCATTGTGAGTTACGAGAACTGAGCTGAGCCAATTTGGCTTTACCCACCTGATTATTATTGATATGCAATGTGGTTGTGTTCTCTGGCAAATAGGCGGGCAAATTCTGAAACTGAAGATGCGAACAGTTGACCGTGTATAGTGGAATGTAGGACTTGGGAATTATGTGATGCATCAGGCAGGTGCAGTTGAGCAGATCTGGATGCGATTGACACTCTCTGCGTAGAACCTGAAATTTCAATTGGATTAACAATTTAATTAAAATTGAATCTAAGTAAAGTTGTATTAAATTAATATTTAATTTTATAAACCTTTTAAAAAATAATAAATAATCAATTTAAAATAACAAAAAATCAATTAAAACTAACTACACGGAAATTAAGATTAAATTTTAATTATATTAAATTTATTATTATTTAATTTTAAATAAATTTAAATTAAATTAAAAGTAAATTACAATTAACTATACGGAAATTAAAATTAAATTTAAATTATATTAAATTTATTATTATTTAATTTTAAATAAATTTAAATTTAAATAAAAATAAATTTAAACTAAATTAAAAATAAATTTAAATTAAAATGAAACTTTAATTATATTAAATTTATTATTATATAATTAAAAATACATTTAAATTAAATTAAAAATAAATTTCAATTAATTATACTTATTTAAATTTATTATTATTTAATTTGAAAATAAATTTAAATAAAATTAACAATAAATATAAGTTATAAATTATACTGAAATTAAAATTAAATTTTAATTTTATTAAATTTATTATGATTTAATTTAAAATAAATTTAAATAAAATTTAAAATGCATTTAAATTATTTATACTTAAATTAAAATTAAATTTTAATTATATTAAAATTATTATTATTTAATTTAAAATAAATTTAAATTTATTATACTTAAATTGAAATGAAATTTCAATTATATTAAATTTATTATTTAATTTAAAATACATTTAACTCAATTATACTTAAATTAAAATTAGATTTTAATTATATTAAATTTATTATTTAATATAAAAATACGTTTAAATTAATTATACTTAAATTAAAATTAAATTTTAATTATATTAAATTTATTATACTTAGATTAATTATACTTAAATTTAAATTAAATTTTAATCAAATTCAAACTAAATAAAATGTAATTAAATTAAAATTAAATTTTGTTTAAATTTATATTTAATTTAAATTAATTTTACTGAGCTATATTACTGAAAACTATCTCAATGAATTAATGCCATGGCTTTGACATCTCCTTTCCTCTTAAAGTTTCATATTATTTAATAATGCTGCATCGTCATATACACATTCAAATTAAATACATAGGAGAGTGAGAATGAAATTCTTTCCAAAATGTATAAATAAAGAGGAAACTATTGCGTATACGTAAATAATAAATATTACGTATCTATGAATTCAAATATTACGTATACGTAATCTGTTGTTGCTTGGTATCTACATATTACGTAAGCGTAGACTACGTATTCTTTGTATGCAAATATTACGTATACGTAATCTGTTTATTCGTTATGAGAATTCGTTAAGTAACGTTCCAATATGCATAAATATGGAAAGTTTGACTTCCATTGAGTGGAATATGCTCTCTAATATATAAACTCTTTAATGCCTAAGTCTGCCTGGGTATTAGGTAGATGTCATTTCCTTATAGACGATGCCAACTATAGCTCTCTTACATAATTTAATTTAATATTTATGTTAAATTTGTTGAAATATAATAAATTGAGTGAACAATAAAGATCTCTACTCACCACCTTGTAGTGCATGACCAAGAGCATTTGTCGCTCCTTGTACTTGCGATCGGCGCAGATGATCTCCTCTCGATCCGCTACGAGGCGACCCTTCTCTGGCTGCAGCAGCAGCCACTTGAAGTTGCGCGTGCAGTTCCAGGGGTTGCCAGCCAGGTAGAGCTGCTGGAAGGAGTGCGGCAGTAACAGCGGTCCATCCAATTGTATGAGTTGATTCCAGCGCAGATCTAAAACCTCCAGCGCATGAATGCGCTTAAAAGTGCGCGCCGAAATGTACGAGAGATTCGTCCACGATATGTTTATGGCCTGCAAAGCAAATCAAATTAGTTGCAGCTCACACTTGGAGTATGTCTAGCAGCAGCACCTGCAGGTGATACATATCCGGAAAATCAATATTGAACTCGGTGAAGCCGCTGTACTCGATGGTCAGCGAGCGCAGCTGCGTAAACTTTTGCAGCTCCCTTAGGGGATTGAAGGATTCCCTGGGCCAGCCGCATAAGAGCATCTGCTGTGCCAGCACCACTTTGCCCAACTTCGAGCTGTAAGAGAAGCCAATCAAATATCAAATAGATCTAAGGTATTCTCTAGCATCATCCCCTACTTCACATTGTTCATGCCGCCATAGCAGCGAATGAGTCCATTGCGCGTGAGCCGCGTGCAGTTGCCATCGGCAGCCTCTGGCGCTGTCGTCCAGTTGACGCAGCTATGGTTGGGTATCAGAGCGGCTATTTTAGCTACTGGTGTTGCTGTTGTAGTTAGAGTAACGTTGTCATCGTGCGCATCCACAATGCCACAAAACCTAACCAAAGAGACGCTATAATTAAAGCTAATATACGCAATATAGTCGAAGGTTCGTGTCTGCAGTTGAGCCTATTTATAGACCCATTGCTCAGGTGATAATTGTTGATATGCCAAAAATCTCAGACCAAAATATATTCGCATGAGCGGACGGGGCTTGGCTGATCATAAAAAGCGTGTGACTGGCTTTCATTTTGTTTTATTAATTTTATGGCATGCAGTAGTCGAGAGGGAATATCAACAATTTCGTTTGCCTAACCCATATAACTCAGATACTCTTTGGTATACAGAGAATACCCTATAAACCTTATCTATAGTTGTATTACTCTTTGATATACAAATATTATACTAGGCATAATATGAACAAAAATTGAAGAAGAAGCATTTGTATAGATGTGCATATAATTGAAGGCTGAATATACATATATATTTTTCATAATATATATATAAATTAATATATAAATATAAGCATGTTACTAAGTATGCTTAAACAATTTGTGCTTCATTCGATTACTAAGTATAAGAGCCAACAGATGGCGCTGCAATTTGCTTTATGTATTAGCGGTAGTCGATATTGATTCAGACTGTAGCCACTTAGCACATTGGTAGATCTACTTGTAACACATAAGCATATATACAATGCGCAAATGACACCAAATAGCGAGAGCTATGTAAAAAAATCAAATAAGTAAAATATATAATATAAAAAATATGAAAATAAATATAATAAATATAAATAATAAATATATAATATAATAAATATACATATGAAAAAATTATGAAAAATAAAATATATAATACTAAAAATCAGGGACCGCAAATAACAGTTATGAGTTTAAAAAAAAATCAAGCACAAAAAAATAAGCAGGAAGAGTGGGATAAAAAGGCATATAGTTATTTTTTACGGCGAATTCATAAAAAGGATAAACTTTTATTTGCAATTTTTAATAAAAAATTTTAATTAAATTATTAAAATTGATTTTTATGATAAAAATCAAAAATAATTATTACAAATCAATTTTTATATAAAAATCAAATCATAACTTTGTTTTCAATAACTCAAAATATAATTATTATTGCCTAATTTTTATTTTAAAAATTATAACTGTTACGGTCCCTGCTAAAAATATAATTCTCGTAATAAGTTATACATACAATTATATATTCATACAAAAATATATATACATAAATTAATATTTATAAATATTTAATAAGATATAACACATAAATAACAAATATTTATTTTAAAAAGTTGAAGCTTAAATAAAAATAATAAAATATAAAAAAATAATAACGCTTAAATACAAATTATAAAATATAAAAAAAATAATAACTTTTATGCTCTTTTTTATGAAAATGATCAGAAACATTGGCTTGGGCCGAGCTTGTACTACGCTTTTGGACTTGGATTGTGGCAACTTGATAGAATAAATTATGAACTTTTCACATACTTATACCAAAGCATAATTATCTGAAATATATTTTCAATATCAAATTATTGAGGATCAATGGGATTAAATCAGCAACTTTTATTTTCTTCTCAATGAGTGGCTCGAAGGTAAGACACAGCTGCTCGTCTCTGCTCTCGTATTCTACTCAATTGCAGAAGCAGGCCTGAAGGGAGAGCGTGCACAAATGGAGAGTGCATTAGTAGAAAGTAGTAAAATAAGGAGAGAGAGAGAGAGAGAGAGAGAGAGAGAGTACATGTGCACCCAGATAAATTCATAATGCGCTCAACTGCTGCAACTGCTCCAAGGTATGCAAAGAGAATATTTTTTAGTAGCTGCCGAGTTTAGTCGACAACTTAGACTGCAATCATATACGAAAATTGCAGTTGAGGATTTAGTTTATTTAATAATTTATATACACTAGTCGGCAATACACAAGCATATTTATATTTTTATTTATTTATATTTTTATTTATTATCATTTTTTTTTTTTATTAATTTATACATAGTTAAGCTGGCTTGTAAATGTTTTTCTGCAAGCTAGATGAGATCTGCTCATAATATCATTTTTCTATTATAAAGAATCGACTTTATTTTATATTATATTTTCGTATAATATTATATTTTCGTATAAATTGAAGCTTAAATAAAAATTATAAAATAATAAAATAAATTTGGCACTTTTATGCTTTTTTTATATTTTTATTTATTATAATTTTTTTTTTTTTTTAATTTTTACATACATATATAAGCTGAGTTGCAAAGGTTGTTCTGCAAGCTATATGAGATCTGCTCATAATATCATTTTTCTATTATAAAGAATCGACTTTATTTTATATTATATTTTCATACATCATTCCACAAAATATATTTTCCATATCAAATGTTTTGCATTTACAAGTTCAGCGTTATATTTTGTTGCTGGCCTTTGAAAATTGTTTAGTTGCAATTAGCAACTTTTTTACGCTGTGAGCTTGTGCGTAAGTGTTAAAATTATTAATATACAAATGATAAACAAAATAGTAGAAGCAGAAGAAAAAACAACACACAAACAAATTTAAAAGTGACAAAAATATTTGCTTGGTCATTCGAATGAAATTGTTGCAGCAGCTGAGTTGAGTTGAGTTGGTTAAAAATCGCAAACTCTCAATATTTGCGCAAATGTGCAGCCAAAAAAAATAAATAAAAAAAAAATAAAAAATTTAGAATGTGTTTTGCGGCTGCCTGAAATAATAATTAACTTATATTCAAGTTAAATATGTTTATGAATTTTCACACTTTTTATATTGAAAGCTGATCAGAGCTCAGACTCAAGATG
Source organism: Drosophila buzzatii (assembly GCA_035045845.1). NCBI lineage: Eukaryota > Metazoa > Arthropoda > Insecta > Diptera > Drosophilidae > Drosophila > Drosophila buzzatii. The sequence continues at coordinate 9,105,875 of JAWNOS010000244.1, read as the reverse complement.
CTGAACTTTTAGCTCGAATTATTTAGCAAACAAATATTATTATGAATTTCATAGAATTGTTAATTTTTTTATATAATTTCAATGTAAATAAATTTAAATAAAAAATAATAAGTATTTATTTTTATATATTTTTTTATATATATTTTTTTTATATATTTTTTTATATATATTTTTTTATATATATTTTTTTAATATATATATTTTTTTTATATATATTTTTTTATATATTTTTATATATTTTTTTATATATATCGGGGGCAAAACAAATTAAATTTTAAATGAATTTTATGCCAATGATCATAAAAAGCTGAAGCCAACAATTTGATTTTGCTGTGCTAATCACAATATTATAATTTATATAATTAGCTATATTTTTTACTCTCAATTTTTTTATTATATATCTCCGAAACATATTCATAGCAGTTCTAAACAAAAATGAGCATTTTTATACTTTGTTTAAATTGAAACCTTGCAATTCAATTCACAATCAACTTCAATTGAAATGTCTTTGATGCCATTCGACTCAGTCGCAATTTCATTGAGTCAATTGAAAAATCATTAAAATAAAATGAAAATAATTATTTATTATTAAGCTTGGTTCAATATACAGATAAGTTAAGCTAATTTATAAAATTAATTTAATGATTCTTAACGATATTTGACATAATCTTAAAAATTGATCTATTTGAAATAAATATAAAATTCTTTTGCCTACTCAATTCGCTGCAGACACTCGAGACTTGTCTATCAATTTGCTCGTCTTCATGAAATCCACTTGGCAATCAGTCACGCATCAATTTTCAATTGGTTTTCAATCTAATGACTTTGCTTTTTAGCAAGAGGTCGACATACTCTACAAGCTGAGCCCTAACTAGTAGGCGAAGAAGATATCTTTAAATGACGAAGACGTAGTTGGAATTGAGATTATGGATTCAAATCGAATTTACAGCAGTTGAAGAAATGCTTGAGAGTTTTATTTGTTTTTATATATTTATTTATTTTTTTTTTTTTTTAATTTTTATTTTATAAATTTTTTTACAAATTCCAGGGTATATCAATTTAAAAATGGAATGTAAAATATAGTTAGTTTATCTGATGTTATTTATCTATCTGTCATGTGTTGAAGTTTTCTTCGTCGTCTTAAAATAGCGCTAAGATAATTTGAGCATATACTAGCTCAAATCAAATGAACACAAGCAAAGCGAGCCAGAGATCTATTATCTATTATGGCAGCACGCACGGAAGCAAGATAGTTCAAATTGCTTATGACAAATATAACCAAGTCTTTTTATACAGAAGACTGCTAGACTATCAGGAGAGAAACATTCAAAACTATATCATTTAGTTTGGTAAGATTAATGAAACTTTTCGTGTGGCAGAGAAATCAAGAAAACCATTAACAATGGGCTGCATAAGTAGTTTACAGTTAAAGTGAGTCAGATAAGAAAATGTAAAAAAAAATAAAATTGTTAATAAAATAATAAAAATTATTTAAAATTTTATGAACTGAAGAATATAAGATAAAAAGACTGCATGTAAGCGATTCGCTGTATCTTGTATAGAGATTATTGTTGTTAGAAAAAGAGACAGAGAGGTGGAGAGAGTGAGAGTGAGAGGGAGAGAAAGAGAGAAAGAGCGTAAGCGAAGCGTGTGAGCTGACAATGAAGTCGAGAGTTCGAGCAATTATTCTCTCTCCCCAAAAACTAATAAACTATAGAAATAATTATTTTAGTTCCAAATTATTGTTCTCATAATTTAAATTTAAAAAAAATAAAATAAAATAAAAAAAAAAACAAATTCAAAAAAATTAAAAAAAAGAAAAACAAATTCAATTAAATTTAATAACAATAAAATGTATAAATATGCTCATAAATTAAATTAAAAAAAAAAAAATAGAAAAGCTAAAACCAAATTAAATTAAATATATAATATATTATTTATATTATAAATTTTTCATAGACAAGCAAGCTCTATTAATAAATTTTATTTCTTTTATAATAAAAATTCAAATACAGAAATTCATAGAAATTTGATATGATTTGCTTGATATAAATACAATATATAAATACATATCTGATTGATAAACATTAAATAAATCTTGCAGTTAATTGTGAGCAACAGAGCGTCCTTTTGTTTGGTTTAAACACTTTAGACACATGTAAACAAATATAGTTGTTCAACTTTATCTACAGCGACTCTAGTTAAATACATGTAAAACAGCTTTCACGATAAGCCGCTGCTTTGCGTAGATAAACAACAACAGTTTGATTTATAAAAGAGTTAAATATTGACACAGTTCAAAAGGTCACAGAGAATGGCAGATTTTCCTATTATTTTATTTGATATTGCGCATACCCCGTGTAAACGCGCTCAGCTCACAATTTTCGATACACAGAATTATATATTGCTTTGTGCTTTTAATGAATACCTGCCAAAAATAGCCAAGAGCAGCAGAAGAGTAAATGCAAATGAATTTTCATTAATAAATGTGCCTTGATAGCTCATTGCCACGCACTGAAATCACCGGAACAAGCTCAGGTACGTAGTCGAAGCGAACTCTTTCGAAACTCGTGTAAACTTTGCGCGGTACAACTCGCACATGACTTTTGTTTGACTACGCGAATTGCAACAGATTTGCCTATATTTCTATATAGATAACGGTATTTTTCCATATGTTTAATACATGTTCTAAATCTGCCTTGGCCAAGTTGCGGTTTACTTTTTTAATCACTATGCGGCATCCGTATCTCTCGCGCGGCCTGTGTGCTACTTTTCTCGCGTTTGAAGTTCAAATGAGGCGCAAATGCGAAACGCTGACATATTTCTTGTTTTTTATTATTTTGTACATATACATTTTGTTTTTGGCGGCATCGCCGATCTCATCCATCAGCTGTTGGGAGGCATCAGTGTGAGCCAAATGTGCGAGAGAGCGAGAGAGTTTTTATTGTTGCTATAAAATACGGTTGCTATCATAAGTAGCTGGAGCTGACTGAGCGAGTGTGTGCGCACGAGCACAGACATATATAGAGTACATATATAGCCCATAGGAGCATCAATCAGCTGATTGCTCATAGACAATTGTTTACTACTATTAGCTATACGTAAATTTATTGACTGCGACACACGCATACTAATTGCTCTAATTTTCGGCTTCGCTTTGCCCAAATAACAGACTGTCTATAAAGAGTTAAATTTATAACGAATTTGTGAGTGTGCATGGATCGGCAACTGATGTCTATAACTTGCACATGGACATCGCTGCGATCTTAAGCAGTATAACCTGGTTACATTTGTAGTTTTAGTTTATTGTTTATTTGTACATTTTGTAGTCAACAGCGCATTTGTAATTCTAAAGCGAAATCAAAAATAACTAAGGAATATATAGTTAACAAAAAACCATTTGAGCAAACATCCAAATATTGGTAGCCTACATTCATTTATGCCTTATGAATATATAAATATATTTATAAATATATATTGTGCACTAAAGCTGCTGCCCCTCTATTTGTTAGTTTCTTTTTTTTTTTTTTGGTTTCATGAGCTACTTAGATTTGTGTTAGTTTCTGAATTTTGTGCTTATTTGGACCGTTTGAAATGCGTTGTTTAAATGTAGGTTTTACATTCTTATGACTATGACTTGAGAAATTTATAAGCTCGCATAACGATGTCTTATTGATCTAATAGTTAAAACTGTCAAATTTGGTATAACATTCACTAATAGTTCAATATACAGCTGTCATTTATATCAAAATATATTCTAAGATTCGACTTTCTCTGGAGACGGCAACTCAACCTCCTTCGCTAGCTGTGGATTGATATTCAATTGAACCTTCTCATTGGTCTCGGCTTGCTTTTGTCGCTCATAGACGCGCACATCCTCCAGAGTCATGCCATGCCACTCGTCGAGCCAAGCAAACGCCTGACGATGACCCAGCAGCAAAATCTCCCGAATGCCACGCTGTATAAAGTCTTCCACTTTAGTTTGAAAGCCCCAGACCTCGAAGCTGGCATGCACTACCTTGTAGGAACACATAATAGGAGAATCTGTTTCACGCCAGCCCTCAATCAGTGGACCACGATCTGCAAGGGCGAAAATGATGAAAGGAATTTAAATAAGCTATAGCTGGAGAGTTTTCAGTCAGATCTTATGGATGACAGCTAGCAGAGACATTAGCAACAGTCTGCTGATTCATAAACTAACTTGTCTTTTCGGACTTGAAGAACTTTGGATCCTCTTCGCGTTTGTAATGCTTGGCCGATAGCTCATCAAATGCAATATCCACGTGATCCACGATACGTACTTTCAACTCGTCTTCGCTGAGATCCAGGCACTAAATAAGAATATAAATATAATATACAATATATAATAAACAATTCCCTTTCAATTAAGCAGAAGCTACTCACATTCTCTGTGCTGCCATTGTTATTCTCATATTTGGTCTTGATTAGAACATTCAGTTTGGGTATGAAGGAACACTGTAAGAGAAATAAAGCAAATATATAGATTTAGCTACAGTTCGATCAAAGTTTAGTTCAATTTAAATAATTACCGTGTATTCTGCCAATTGTTTAAAGTTTGTCGAGCACATACAAATACATAAATTGGGGAAGAAAAACAAAAAGCAATAAATGAAATATATGTTGATTCGATCAATGTATGTTTATTTTTAGCTTAAGTTCTATAACAAGTGTAATTTACCGACAGGCAATTAAGTCTAGGAATTAATTAATTGCAGCGTGGGTGCGCATCGAAAATCTGTTTCAATTCATTGGAAATTTGTGAATAAAAAAAAAAAACAGATACAGAACATAATGGGATCAATATCGATTTGTGGAATAAAAACAAAATATAAATCTATTTCTGTTTATTTGGAATTTTGCTGAATTGTTTCAATTTAATATAAGATTATTTTTTAATTATATATTAAGTAACTTTTATTAATGTATATGATTTATTTTTTAAGCAAATCAGATATTAATCATATATTTATGAATAAAATGACCTGAATAATATCTACATCATTTTTTAGTCTCCCTTTTAGCTTCCCGCTCGATTGCCAAGTATCCACAGCCCAAAGTCATATCAGTCACACAAATCAAAGCGTGTGTTTTAAGAGAATCCCCAACTAAACAAAGTCAGCTTATAGCTCTCATGTTCCAGGGCTTATCACAAGTGCTAACGATTGAGCAACAACTGGCTTAAAGCTGCATGGGAATTGGAACAGCTGTTAACAATTTAGGCACCTCTGGCACTAAGGGCCTGGTTTCAACTCAATTGAATTGGGCGCAGGGCGCAGCTCTAATCTCTATATGTAATCTCTATATCTCTATATATATACATATATATTTGGTATATTCGGTCATGCTTACCAAATTTATGCTGTAAGCGTTATCAGACGTAATCAATGGCTGTGACTGTGACGTATCTGCGGTATGGCAAGTGCGATACGAGCACATGGATATGTACAGTGAAAACTGTGTTGACGAACAGCTGAAAATGCCAGACTGCCAACACAGTACCACAGATTTTATATGCATTGATAATAATTAATAATATAACTCATAAGCCTATTTTGAAAATACTTTAAATAATCCAGTAGACATATGCATATAGTAGATAAAGCCGTAGTAATTCACTTAAGCAAAATTCACTGTACAGTAGACACATGCTATGGAGAAACTTCTGAATTTATGAAAATTATTAAATTATTAATCGAGTCTACACTCTTTAACTTAAGCACTGGCCAGCCAGTCAAGGCAGAGTTCACTGTATACCATTTTCAATGGCTAAGGAAAAGGTCAAGAGTCTGCCATATGGCAAAAGGAACTGAAATGTCAGTGCTATAAATACGTCAGCTTTGCTTTAAAAATAAACCGTCTGCATACATACACATATATAAAACCTCACCTGTTAGCGTATAAGGATAGTAGTTCCATGATTTTTCAGTCACATAGAAGACGCGAGGACATATGGCCTGAATCCAGTAGGGAAGCCGACTGCAAAGAACGAAAACAAAAGATGATTAGAGAACATAATTTGGACACGGTGCACGGCAATCGCACTTGGACAGGTGTATGCGCTTCTCTGTGTACTGTCCCTTGCCGTGAACGGGATCTTCGCATGGCTTGTTGTCCATCACCTCGACGCCTTCGCCCTCGTCCGATTGCTCCAGACTGTGGCGCGCAATCATATACAGCTGACCGATTTTGTACTGCGAGCGAATGCGAAATGCTGAATTGTTAATAATTTGATAAATGCGGTATTCACTTACCTCCTCGACAGTGAGCGGCATGCAAACGCGATATTCTTTTATTAACACCATATCGTAAGCTATTCAAACTAAAACGTGTTACACAAATGAATTTAACGTTACGAAAGAACGGCACACCAGACGGAACGCAACTGAAGCAACAACAAAATAATATGTTCTACTGGCTGATTGCCGATGTAGCTATCGATAGTGTAGTCGATTGATTTGCTTGGAACTATGAACTTCATTTGCTTTAATTAATCTTATTTCATTAATAAATAACATTTTTTATACAAACTTACTGTCTTTGTCATTTGTAATTCTTTAATTTAAATACATAATTTTGTATACTTTCTTTCAGTAAGTCAACACAGATATTAATATTGAATACCGATTGTCAACACCGTACTGGCCCTGATGATTTATCGATACAAACCACAATATTTGAGTACATCGAGAATAAACCAACAAAAACTCGGCAAACGGTCACACAGGTTAATTGCTAAGGGTTTTTGCTAATAGCAAATATAAGCGCTGCTCGTAAAAACGTCTAAACGCAACAAAATAATTAATAAAAAGTAATTGTGGTTCCATAAAAATATATATCTGAGGTACGCCAACAAAGTGTATATAGAATAAGCGAAACAGTCTTAAGATATCGTGCATAAAAGTAGTGCGAATACAACACAATCTACAGTGAAAAAGTGTCACAATAATAAATACACACAAACCAATACACCTTCACAATATTACATAGATTTGCAAGTGGGTGTAAGTGGCTGAGTGTGTGCATGTGTGTATTTGTGTGATACATACTCATCAGTGAATTCGAATGCATTTAGTATAATTAATGCCTAACCACGCTCGCTTTTCCCGTCTACAGTTCACTACGACGCGACACAGCCAGCATATCCGCCATCGGCTCGGCTGTGGGACGTGCAATGTTTAGGATCCGTGTCAAAATGGGTCCGCAACGCAACCACCACAACAACAACAATGGCAATGGCAACAGCAACAGCCATGGCCGCATCAATAAGGAGTGGACCTGCTGCTTTGGCCTGCACGTACATACCGCTACGCTAATGATTGGCCTTTGGCATCTGGTAAGTAAAATTGCGACGCAATATCCTTGATCTTACTGCTTACGCATGACTGCAGCTAAACACACAGACACACACACACACACACGTCCTAAAACACAGATACACGCGCACGCATACACCCATTCGAGTTGACCCTGTTCAGTGTCACACACGAAAGGGAAAAATCAATTGTCGCTGCACCCAGTGACTCTCAAACTGTTGCCGACTCGATTCGACTTTGAAAGTTGCACGAGCTAGACGAAGGTTGTCAACTTTCGCCTCGCACAATTGTGACGTCAGACGAGCATTTGCGGCGGATTCATCGAGTTTTCTTTACGCGCTTGAAAACAAACTCATTCGCAATGCCCAATTCCAGTCATCAAACCAAATCACCTGATTGTGTTTAATTGAAACGAATTATGTTGCTATTCATGCGCTTACGTCGTGCTTAAACGAAGCTCTTTACGTTTTATCGCAATTTTTTCTGATGCGTCGCAGAGTGTCGAGATTCAGTTAAGAATTTCATCACAGAAGTGTTTATGACTGCATTGCAAGAATTCTTAGTTAAGCAAAATGATTTATATATTGTATGTATGCATACTTTTAAAATATATATATATATTAATTTTATATATATTTTTATGCGCCATTCGCGTTAACCTTGCGCATGCATAAATAATTTGCTAGAAGTTTTCCATTTCAATGCATTCTTGTTTTTCTAGCCCCCACTGTAAACACTCGCTTTGTTTATTGTTTGCTTAACAATATCAGTCCCGTTATCTCTGACAGACAAGTCCAACTGAACTGAACTCAACTGAGTAAATTTTGGACCGACTTGCCTTACATTGTGAAGCAGTAAAATGAAAACAAAATCGGATTTAACTATATTTGATTATATACATATATTTATATAGCTGTTTGGTTTCTGCGCAAAGTAAATAGTTTTTGCATAAATAGCTTGTATATTCAGTCCAAGTAGTTTCTGTTTTATCACATCAAATATCTTTTGGAGCAGCTGCCATAATAGACAAGTTTTGAAAAGTGAACCCAATTAGCTGGAAATAAATTGTTCATGTATAATGTTTTCGGAACAACAATTGGTGGTCAAATGGTCACCGCTGCCAATCTCTTGGGAGTCACATGCGATTTCAGATCGATGCAGTCAGATGATGAACAGGAAGCGACGAAATCAATCATCCAATATAATCCAATAAGCGAGGAGTCGGAGTGTGGCGAAAGCAGTGAATGGACGCCAGATGTCGAGGCAGAGCCCGCTCTGTCCACAAATGCTCTGCACGAAGGGCCATGCAATAGCTTGGAAGATCGTACGCTGCACTCGCTGGGCTACGCGGCGGTCGATGAGTGGCCCGCAATGGAGGGAACTCGACTGGAAGTTGATAAGACGCCGCTCTACGATTTGCTGTTGACGCTCGTGAGAAACAACTTGAAGACAAATACCAAGATTATAATAGGCGAGAGCTGCCTGCACGTTCACCTCATCGTGCTGCAGTGCTACTCGAGACTCTTCTGTGATATCGGCAGCGACACGGTGAACGTGGATTTACCCGCTGATTGGGTGACGCCGCGTGCCTTTCGCCTCATATATGAGTGGATGATTGTGGATACGCCGCTGTTATCGCGGCTTGGCCTGCTGGAGGTGCTACGTGCCGCCAGCTTTTTGCGAATCCCTCAACTGGAGAAGCAATGTGAGCATTGCCTGGCACAGGGCATCACGGAGGAGTCGGCGGTGCTGCTATACCTTGAGGCGCGTCTATTGCGCATGGAACGTGCTCATCGCTCACAGCTGCAGCGCGTCGGTCGCTTTTTCCTGACTCTAGTCGCCTCGCAAGAGTTCCTGCAGCTGCCCGTGCGCGCCCTTCTTCTGCTGCTCAGCTCTAATCGTATTTCTGTCAACTCCGAGCTGGAGGTCTTCATGTCCGCCGTGCGCTGGCTCAACTTCAATTGGCCCAAACGTCGACACAATATCGCTCAGCTGCTTGCCCGCGTGCGCTTTGCTCTGGTGCCGCCTTGGCTACTCATCCGCCTGCACGATTGCCAGTCCAAGTGTATTGAGCTAAAGCGCATTTTGTCGCTGCCGGAAGTGCTGCAGCGCATGCACGATGGCATTGGTTATACGACGACTCGTCTCTGCTACGGCTCCGATCGTGAAGCCTTTATGCAGCATCTGGAGCGCACTGGCATGCAGCCGCCGGAGCAACGCAATTGGATCTATGACCGCATGTGCAGCTACCATCATCGACTGCACTGCCACATCGCCGAGGAGTTAACCTACGAGACTTTCCTCAACTACCTCAGCCGGCTGCAGACGCAGCATAAGGACTATTGGCAAACATTCGAGCCAGTCGACGCCTCAGAGTTGTGTCTCAGTTGCCAAAAGGCAGCAGAAGAGCAGACGAACAGCGTTCCTAGTTAAGATATAGTTATTCTACTTTTGATTGCTGCATTGTAAATATATAAAAAAAAAATCTGTGCTCTGTAAAAAGTGATTATATGATTTCTGTAGAGGTTTACTTCCGATACTTCTTCTTATCTATTATATAGATTTACATTTTCAATGCATTCTTCATTTAATTCACAGTTCTTAAATATTCTGGCGCTGAGCGTGCTGGCCGTCATTTGGCGCAATCCAGAAATGATGGATGAATTGGAAAGCGGCAGCCATGATTTTACCGTTGATCTAAATGCACCTGCATTGCCTACACCGTTGAGCAAAGTGGATCCACCCTATGCCTATCGTGATCATTCCTTCAACTACCGTAAGCGTTACCGTAAGCAGTAAATTGTGAGCAGCTCTCTAGGCAATCAGTATTAAAATGAGTATTTTGTCTTCGCAGAGAACTTTGATATGGGCGGGCTGGTCTGCACCTGCATGATAGCCATAACCCTGATGATGATCTATGGAACTATCAAGGGCAAGCCGTCGCATCTTTTGCCCTTCTTCTGTTTGCAGTTGTTTGACTTTGCCATAACTACGTGAGTGACTCAGAAATATATTATAAATACAAATGTTTTGATAAATCGTTTTGCTTTGTTTATAGTTTGACTGCTGCTGGTTACCTCTGCTATCTGCAGGCCATTCATCGTTTCATCGCCGAGTCTCATCGGTTGCCGTGGCGCGAGAAGCTGCTGGAACTGCCCCCAGAGGAGCTCATTGTGGTTGTGCTAGTGGTTTTCGTGTGCATCGTGTTCCTTAAGGCCTATTGCATTGGCATCGTCTGGCGTTGCTATAAGTACTTGACGCTCCGGCAACAGCATCTGCGCAGCTTGCTGCCCTGCGTCCTGCCCGAGATGGCTGTGCGTGGCGGCATTGGTGGCGGTGGCTTTGGATCTGAGGAGCGTGCATATTCCACACTGCTGCCCAACTATGATGAGGCAATTGCTCAATACTTGAAGCAGGCACCACCGCCGTCCTATCAGGTGGCCATGTCCAACTATCAGAATGAGGACGAGCATGTTGCTGGCGAGGCACAGGCTCAGTCGGACGCTGGCGGCAATACCCCATTGTTTGTGGCACTGAATGCAGGCGCTGCCAATGCAGCTCCCAATATGGATGACAACCTGGACAACAACAACGATATGCCGAACAACAACAATACGGTTCATGTGAATGCCAACACGCCACCAATGCGACGCAGCGAGCAAGCGAATCAAGGCAACGACAACGTATCAGATGATGGCAACGAAGACGATGCTGATTTGGAGGTTATTGATGCTGGCATTGATGTAATCGAAGGCGCTGTTCCGCCGCCGCCATACAACGATGTTGCCGCTGGTGCTGCTGCTACTGCCGCTGGTCACGTGCAAATGGGAAGATCGCAGTCGCCGCTTAGCCGCCAGGTGAACATACCCGGTCAGGTGCCTGGACGCAATGAGAGTCAGGCCTAAGTTGTGATTTCTTTAAATTGTTTACATTATTATTGTGTTGTGAGCAGAGAACTTCGCCCACACGCTTCCGTCTCCAACTCCCCTCCCTCTTCTCTCTCTCACTCCATATCTTGCCTAGGCATTAGCACAAAATGTTGTATTTTATTTGCAATTTATTCTACATTATTACCCCGCTCCCATAGCTACAATTCCAAACAGTTTACTTTCTCCCACACTTGTTCGAAATCGTCTATTAATATTGTACACAAAAGAAAGGAAAAACGCAAAACAAAATATTGGCAAATGTTTTTTGAATATAGAAAATCATTATATTGTATACCTCTAGCCGTCGCATATTGTTGTTAAACTTGCGTTTTCAAAACCTATCCGTATGAATAAATATTCTCTGAATTTTGCTCTTCAAGTTAAATGAATATAATAATACATATGTAAAGCACTAGTTTTCATTTAATTATCATGTGAATTTTACCTAGTTAAGTGCGAGTAGTTGTTACCAAAAAGAAAGGAAAAGATAAATGAGAGCCAAGCGGATGTTACACGAATCTAAAAGGGAAGTCTATGCGAACGCATATTCTTTTTATGTTCTAAGATAAATGTAAGACTTTGTGCATATTATTAACGCAGTATGTCAATTTCGATTTAAGTTTTTTTTGTCGATTTTGTTTTTTATTTCAATTACCACACACTTCAAAGACATCCAAAAACAAATAACGAAAACTACACAATATAACAATATTTTATGTATGTACAACATCTATATGTATACTATATACTAAATATGCAAAGATATTCGAATAAATATTAGTTTAAAATGAAACATTCTGATGAATTTTCTTATTTATTTGTAATGTGTATAATATACACTGTATATATGTATATAAATAATTATATTATTTGTTGTGCGAATGTGTGTAGCAAGCAGATGGAGGGTTGGCAAACACTATGAGAAGTATATATGTGTATTTATGTATATTCATGATGATCAAATCTGATCTATGTCGACAATAGGTAACTGTCCATCTCTCCACGATTGAGTAATACTATGTTATGCAAAGCGGCCTGTTAAGTTAACAGTGAAACGTCACACGGGGTCGGCCGCTCTTAAATTTGTATGAAAATTAGGCAATTTTGGCACTGTTAACTATCTTAAAACTAGTAGACTAAATTAAGGCGATTCAAGTTGCGAATTATAAGTTCTATATAGATTCGCGAATCTGACAATATAAGGGTTTTTGAAAATGTTGTATTCTAAGCCTCTTTCTAGGCAGATATTGCTGAAGGTCTTTTAACAGTGCCATCTCTCTATCAGTAAGTCTTTCTGCTTACCTCTCTGACTTACAGTCCACTCTCACTTTCTGTCGATCTACCGTTCTGTGAGCCAGCCTCTATCTGCTTCTCTGTCTGGCTGCCTTGTTCTCTGATTGCCTTACTTACTTACATACTTACATACTTAAGACGAAAGGCCATACAGCAGCCAGACGCTGCATGGCCCTTCGTCTTCCTCACACACACACACGCTCTCACTCTCTCTCTCGGTCTGTCTGCCTCTCCTTTTGCGTGCCTTTCATTGGCTCTGCCTGTTCGTTCAATGCGAGCTTTGGTACATTAACACACGAAGCTGCTGAGTGGAGCAGAATTGAGGCTGAAGCAGAATAGCTCAGACTGCTGCTCACGCTCACACACACACAGCTTAGCTACTCAGCTTTTCTCGAACTCGAATGGGAGTTGAGAGCGCTGCCTTCAACATATACATGTACATATAAAGGCACGCGTGCTGCAGCGCTTCTTCAGTTACATCCTGTATCCTCCAGTATTAACTCGAGCAGTGCAGTAGGACCTTCACCAATATAGTTAATAATTCGAAGTATTTTAAGCACAATAATAATTAATAATAGAATAAATGATGAATATTTTAAATCATAATTACAATAACTGTTAGAAATGATTATGCTTTTAAATTATATAAATAGTTATTAAGTTAATAATTATTATGATTATAATCAATAAGATTATAATATATATTTAAATATTTATTAATATAATAGGTATTATTGTAACTCTGAATTTATCATTAAATTAAATATTTATTTATAATAATAAAAAATGAACATATATTATAAGTAATAAGTAATGTAATTCCAAACGATTTATAGAATTTCGGCTGCCACACGCCGCACATAATAATGGATTCATTCACAAACAAAATGGAATTATTATGAATTTATTAGACTAAACTCTGCGATAAGATTTATTTCCATTGTGTTTACAATGCAGACAACTGAATATAGTAAATCAGTCATTCGCATAGTCAACATTAAATCAAACATCACGTGTTCCGCAAAGAGGCGATCATTAGCTAACGGCGAACGCGAAGTTTCCACTGATAAATTTCGGAATACCCTGTATATCATAAATTTTAAATATATTTTGAATTACGTAATAATATAATTTTAATTTAATATAAATATGTACATAGATATGATGCTTTTCTCAGCTCTTTCGCTGATCAAGTAACATTCATATATGCATGAATATATACAGGTCTCGAGCATAGTCTCTATTATTCATTCCATAAACGTACAGGGTATTTATGAAAACGTCAGCAATGAAGTATGATTTGTAAAATTTTATTTTTGTAATAATTTTTATTTTTATTTATTTGTTGTTGTAATAAGCTGACTAATAAACGTATTATCAATTTACGTATTTACGTGTAATCAAGTCAGAGTACTCTACTCGAGAGGAGTGTTCGACTAGACTCGATGACTTGAACAATGCAGCGAGGTGCTACTCGAATATTCCACATATACTTTTAAGCAAAAAATAAATATATCTATAATATATCTGTCTCGCATTGTACATATATATTCATATGTAGAAGCAGCTATAGCAGCTTCTTCAAGAAATACAAACCAATTTGAATATGATTTACTTCTTGGATATCTATCTATGCCATAAAAAAATCGTACATAAAATATATATATATATGATCCTTACTAAGAATAAGAAGCAGAGTCAATTTAATCTGCGACTCTTACCTTATACATAAACATAGACAGCTCTATTTGATATAATTTCAACAAGCTCAGAGTATCTCAGTGTATAACATTGCTATAATATTTTAAAGTCTTATATTTTGTGAAAAAAAAAATAGATTGTCTCACCTTCCACTACCTGTATTAAGCGTGTGCCATAAATGTATCAAGTCCTATCTTTATTATAAATTAATTTAATAGATTTACTATTTATAAATTAGCACAAAAAAAAAAGCAATGCCAAACTAGCGTTACCATCATCCGATAGATTGCAAATTATTTATCAAATAGATAAATCAGAAGCCTTTTGAAGTATATAAGCAATGGCGACTCTACAGTTGGCATCAGTTGAATTCTCGTAGTCAACAATTCACCATGGTTAGCAAGGTTATCATCGCTCTGGCTGTGCTCCTCTGCGCAGAGGCCGTTCTCGGCGTTGCTGTTGTCAGCAAGTCGGCTTGGGGTGGTCGCAATCCCAAGAGCAAGACCACCTTGGCCAGCTCCCTCAGCTATGCCGTCGTCCACCACACCGCTGGCAACTACTGCAGCACCCGTGCTGCCTGCGCCCAGGAACTGCGTAACATGCAGGCCTACCACATGGACACCCTGGGCTGGGCTGACATTGGCTACAACTTCCTGATCGGCGGTGATGGTGCTGTCTACGAGGGTCGTGGCTGGAACGTTATGGGTGCCCATGCCACCAACTGGAACTCCAAGTCCATTGGCATCTCCTTCATGGGCAACTTCAACAACAACAAGCCCACTGCTGCCATGATCAGCGCTGCCAAGGGTATTCTGGCTGATGCCGTCTCCCGTGGCCAGATCAAGTCCGGCTACACTCTGTACGGCCATCGTCAGGTCGGCTCTACTGAATGCCCCGGCACCAACTTGTGGAACGAGATTCGCACCTGGGCCAACTGGAAGGCTTAAGAAGCGATCGAAAGAATTTTCAATATATAAAAAAAAAATTGTAATGCTGCATAATAAAAATCTATAAAAATATAATTGCCGATACACAGTTATGATTGAAATTTGTAAAATTATTTTTTATACTCCATCAATCCTTATTATATTTATTATAATTATTATTATTACTATGCAAAGTTACTTTCTGCATCCAAAGCAAAAGCCAAGAGTCGAAGTCATCTCGTATTTGTATTACAGTTAGAGTCGTCTATAATACAAATTTCTTTCTAGAATCAAATCAATAATAGGCAATTATAATTCAAATTATCTCTAAGAGCTTGATTCGCTATATATTTATTAGTTTAAGGTATTCATAAATAATAACAAACTGATTAAAGTTTGGCTATCTCCGCATTAGTTTTGCTTAGACCACTCAAAGGTCTTGTTTGTGTTGATATTCATTCAATAATATAAACTTATCTGCAAGACGCATTATTTTTGCTTTACGCTTATCGCAATTATATTGTATTATATGGTAAGGAAGCCATTAATCATCCTAACCATTAATCCCTTGCTATTAACATTGATTATTGTTGATATTGATCAGGGCTAACACAATTTCTATTTCGAGCAAATATTAATTTTAAATAAAAGCTAATTGATCTCTAACTATAACTCTCACACTATCTGTCTCACTATACTATCTAGTTCATTACTTGATGATGATAAATTATAATTTTAGCATAAATTATAATTTTATAGTTTTTCGATTTTTTTTTCTCATATTGTCAAGCAAATCTTTTAATGAATTTTATGTATTTATTTAACTAATTTTAATTGGCTAAAAGCTGAATATCTTGGCTTACATATAAAGCTTAGTAATTATATAATAATAATAAAATTTATAAATAATTTTTAATTTCTACAAATTTTAAAAATGGTCTTTTGGCTAATATTTGAAAATCAAGCGTCCAAGAGTGCAAAGTTTGAAGCCAATTTTCTACACTGAGAAGCAAAACTGTAACACGAATTCAATATTGTAACTTCAAAGGTCTGTATTTTCACTTCTACTGTAATGATGCTTGAGTTCTTAGTCTCGTTTTGTTGGTACAGTAATTTAGCTATATTTAAAAAGTTTCAAGTCATTCGGTTTGCTGGAAGAGAAATGCGAGTATAAAATGTATATATATGAAAATATATAATATTTTTTATAAATATTAAAAGGCAAAGAAAAAATGATGACGCCAATTGAATAGTCCTCTCATATCATATTTTTGCCATTTCATATCAATAAAATTATAAAATCAATTCAAAATAAATAAAATTAATTTTAATAATAGTAATAAATTTATTAATAATACGTAAATCATTTCATTTAAGCGCATATACAAATACCAATATAAAAAAAAAATAATAATCAAGTTAATAACAATAATACATAAATAATTGATTTGAAGTGCGTAAGCCCCTTGAATACTTTCACTAATCAAACTTTCTCTAGCATTATCAGCAAGCGCAACTGCTGAGGCTTGACACGAGGCATTAAAAGGCTTGCGCAAACGCAGCTGCCATAAATTAGGCAAATCGCAATCGTCATTCAGAATTTATTGAATGCATTCACTACCAATATCAGGACTATATTCTGATAGCAGTTTATCAACTTGTTAACGCTTGGGTATATAAGCACGAGCATCCCGTCAGTGGGCATAGAAATCTTTTCGATTCGCAACTATGGTTAGCAAGGCTATCATCGCTCTGGCTGTGCTGCTCTGCGCACAGGCCGTCGTCGGCGTCGCTGTTGTGTCCAAGGCAGCTTGGGGCGGACGCAATCCCACCAGCAAGACCACCCTGGGCAACTACTTGGGCTATGCCGTCATCCACCACACCGCCGGCAACTACTGCAGCACTCGTGCTGCCTGCGCCCAGGAGCTGCGCAACATCCAGTCCTACCACATGGACAGCCTGGGCTGGCCCGATATTGGCTACAACTTCCTGATTGGCGGCGATGGCGCTGTCTACGAGGGTCGCGGCTGGAACGTTGTGGGTGCTCATGCCACCAACTGGAACTCCAAGTCCATTGGCATCTCCTTCCTGGGCAACTACAACAACAACAGACCCACCGCTGCCATGATCAGCGCTGCCAAGGGTATTCTGGCTGATGCCGTCTCCCGTGGCCAGATCACTTCCGGCTACACTCTGTACGGTCATCGCCAGGTGAGCGCCACTGAATGCCCCGGCACCAACCTGTGGAACGAGATTCGCACCTGGGCCAACTGGAGGGCTTAAGAAGCTATCGCAAGGATTTCCTTCAGATTTCAAATTTTCTATTTTCCAAATGCTGCATAATAAAAACTTGTAATAAAAATTCAATAAACTCTACATATGTTGAGATGAGTCAACGATGGGAATTTCGATGCGAGATCTCTGGGACAAGGCTTGAGCTCTACTTGTTTATCAATTGAGCTGATAAGCCTCATGCGTGAGGTCACAGCAAGACTTTGATACAATACGAATTGATCTGATTGAACCTCTCTAGTGTGGCTCATCAGATCAGTATAGATCAGGCTAGATCAGTATACTTCTAGCTAATCAATTGTCTTGCTTCATTTCATTCATTTGAGCATTGTTTATAGCTAAATATATTCCCAGTGTTCAATTTCTATATGTAAAAAACCTACAGCTATTGGGGAAGGCCAGCAAGAAATTCCCCTATTAAAAAAATATATATATAAATTCAGCCTTTGGCATAAATATATATTTAAAATTTAAAAAAATAAAATTTAAAATTTAAAAAGTTTTTATTTTGCAGCTTCAATTACGTAGTCGTTGTTAGTCCATTTACGCCTTCCAGTTGGCCCAGGTGCGAATCTCGTTCCAGATATTGGTGCCGGGGCACTCAGTGGAGCCAACCTGACGATGGCCGTACAGAGTGTAGCCGGAAATGATCTGGCCACGGGAGACGGCATCGGCTAGCAAGCCCTTGGCGGCGGCGATCTGAGCCGAGGTGAGTCTGTCGTTGTTGTAGTTGCCCAGGAAGGAGATGCCAATGGACTTGGCGTTCCAGCTGGTGGCATGAGCACCCATAACGTTCCAGCCGCGACCCTCATACACGTTGCCATCG
Organism: Drosophila buzzatii; assembly: GCA_035045845.1. Lineage (NCBI taxonomy): Eukaryota > Metazoa > Arthropoda > Insecta > Diptera > Drosophilidae > Drosophila > Drosophila buzzatii. The sequence continues at coordinate 9,087,574 of JAWNOS010000244.1, read as the reverse complement.
CCGCCGATCAGGAAGTTGTAGCCAATGTCAGCCCAGCCCAGGCTGTCCATGTGGTAGGCCTGGATGTTGCGCAGCTGCTGCTCGCAGGCAGCACGGGTGCTGCAGTAGTTGCCAGCGGTGTGGTGGATCACAGCGTAGCTCAGTTTGCTAGCGAGCGTGGTTTTGCCATTGGGCGAGCGACCGCCCCACTGCGACTTGCTGATGATGTTCACAGCGAAGACGGCGTTGGCGCACAGGAGCACGGCCAGAGCGATGAGAGCTTTGTTTGCCATAATTCTCGATGGGATTTAAGACTTGTGTAAACGCCGAGCGAGGTGCCGCTACTTTTATAGCCGCACGGGAGACGCGTTATCTCTCTCACGACACTTGATGCGCCAATATACATATATAGATTCTAGAGAGTGTTGGGGGAATTTTGATCTGATACGAAGACAATCGAAAGAAGCCTTTTGCTACTCGTGTGTGTCTACCCACCAGCTGCGCTCGAATGAGTTTTTAATCAATCCAAGTGCTATTTAATTAATTTGTTCAAAATATACTCAACCAACTTCAAAAATAAAACAATTCATGTTGAGCAAATCAGCTATCTGTTGTAGAGCTCGATTAGATTTAGATGTTGCATTTGTGTGTTCAAGCTGCAAGAGTTTATTGGCTTTTTGAATATAATTATATATACTATAGTAATTGTATATTTGTAAATGTATTTGTGCAATGACAATAATAAACTTTAATAAATTCTTGATAACTCGATAGCCTTGCCATTCTATCTCTTTGTAGAAAGACCTCTTCTTCTTCTTCTTCAGACTTGCAATTCTCTTAAAGTCTGTGGAGACCTTTATAGAAAGAGATAGATAGATGGATAGATGGATAGATGGAGATGAAGATGAAGATGAAGATGAAGATGAAGATGAAGATGAAGATGAAGATGAAGATGAAGATGAAGATGAAGATGAAGATGAAGATGGACATGGAGTTGGAGATGGAGATGGAGATGGAGGTGAAGGTGAAGGTGAAGGTGGAGGTGGAGGTGGAGATGAAGATGAAGATGAAGATGAAGATGAAGATAGAGATAGAGATAGAGATAGAGATAGAGATAGAGATAGAGATAGAGATAGAGATAGAGATGGAGATGGAGATGGAGATGGAGATGGAGATGGAGATGGAGATGGAGATGGAGATGGAGATGGAGATGGAGATGGAGATGGAGATGGAGATGGAGATGGAGATGGAGATGGAGATGGAGATGGAGATGGAGATGGAGATGGAGATGGAGATGGAGATGGAGATGGAGATGGAGATGGAGATGGAGATGGAGATGGAGATGGAGATGGAGATGGAGATAAAGATAGAGATGGAGATGGAAATGGATATGGATTAATTCACTTCTCATTTCGAAAAGGAAAGAGAGAGACCTAGACCTAGACCTAGACCTAGACCTAGACCTAGACCTAGACCTAGACCTAGACCTAGACCTAGACCTAGACCTAGACCTAGACCTAGACCTAGACCTAGACCTAGACCTAGACCTAGACCTAGACCTAGACCTAGACCTAGACCTAGACCTAGACCTAGACCTAGACCTAGACCTAGACAAATTATAATGAATTAATGAAAGACTGAAGAATAGAATCTATAACTCAATAAATCAAATAATACTTCAAACTTGGCTACCTAATATGACCTCCCTATGCACTTTCTTCACTCAGTTTACAAAAAAAATAATAATAATAATAATTTTTATTTAATCATTTATTTATCAATTAGTGTAGTCCGTGCTCTAAGCCCTCCAGTGGGACCAGCTGCGGATCTCGTTCCAGATGTGTGTGCCGGGGCATTCGGTGGCGCTCACCTGACGATGGCCATAGAGAATATAGCCGGAGGCCAGCTGGCCACGGTTGACGGCATCGTTGAGCAGAGCCTGAGCCGAGGCAATCATGTTTGGCTCCAGAGTGTCCCAGTTGAAGTTGCCCAGGAAGGAGATGCCAATGCTGACGGGGTTCCATTCGGCGGCATGAGCGCCCATCGAGTTCCAGCCACGACCCTCATAGACAGCGCCATCGCCGCCGATCAGGAAGTTGTAGCCAATATCGGGCCAGCCCAGGCTGTCCATGTGGTAGCTCTGCACGTTGCGCAGCTGCTGTGCGCAAGCAGCCCGAGTCTCGCAGTAGTTGCCCGCTGTGTGATGGATGATGGCATAGTTCAGGTAGTTGCCCAGGGCAACGCGATAGGTGGGTGCACGGCCACCCCACTCGGCCTTGGAGACGATGTAGACTCCCTGCACAGCATGCTGGCCGCAGAGCAGCACAGCGAGAACTAGAGCGAAAGCTGCTTTCGACACCATGGTTAAACTTTGCTAATTGTGATAGGCCAAATCGCCGCACGGCGCTTATAAATGCAAGTGTTTGGCTCTCAAGTTTGGCTTATCGAACTCTTCAAAAGATTAAGTCATGTTACTTGTCTTCATAATTTATAATATTTATAATATTTTAATTTATGGTAATGATTCTGCCGTGGGAAGTACAAATAGTCGAGCAAACCTAAATACTACATTGATTTACGCTCTCGACTCGCCGTGTGGCCTTATCGCCCGATATGCATATATTATATATATAATATATATATAAAGCATGGCTACACTATGTCTCGCTACTATCGGCTGACATATATGCGATTGCTGCACTCTGGCATAAAACTCTTATCAATTTGCTAACTCACAAATTGTTAGTGCCAAATGAGCTCAGCTATATTTTGCTATGAGATTTTTAAGATGGAAGTTGAGCAAAGTTTTTGAAAATAAAATAAAATATTATACAAATATTCTTAATATTAATATTATAAAATATTTTTAATATCCTTAATACCATGATCCAGTTTCAGTCAAGCAGAAACTGAATCAATTATTCTAAGATAATTTCTCGCAACCAAAAACTATTTAATTTCAGCTAAATTATTTTATTATTGAATAAATTTTATTGAAAACAAATAATTTTTAATTATTAAAATTGATTTTTATGATAAAAATCAAAAATAATTATTACAAATCAATTTTTATATAAAAATCAAATCATAACTTTTATTTTTGATTTTTATTATAAGAATCAAAAATAAAAGTTATGACTTGATTTTTATATACAAATTGATTTGTAATAATTATTTTTGATTTTTATCATAAAAATCAATTTTAATAATTAAATTAAAATTTTTTATTAAAAATTGCAAATAAAAGTTTATCCTTTTTATGAATTCGCCGTAAAAAAAAATAACTATATGCCTTTTTATCCCACTCTTCCTGGTTATTTTTTTGTGCTTGATTTTTTTAAAACTCATAACTGTTATTTGCGGTCCCTGATTTATATTATAGATTCAGCATATAGATTTATATTATATTGTAGATTTATAAGATAAAATTCTGCTAACATTCATAGTAAATTGTAATATTAAATGAGTGAAATAAATAAATAAATGTAAATATATCTAGTTTAGCCTGAAGGCCTCTGTCGCTCTGGCTTCAATAAAATTGTTATTTAGAATTAATTCTAAGTAATAATAAATTAAGTAAATAAATAAATATCTAGTTAGCTTCGACACATGTAGCACCTATAATATATATAACATATACAACATACATATCTATTTATACTAAATATACATCAATAATTAAATTTACATACATTTATCCACCAACACATAAAAGGCATTCAAAATGAATGTAACTTACTCAATTAATGAGATATACAAATCGGTGAGTAGAGAGAGCCAGAAAGAGAGATACAGAGACAGAGAGACAGAGAGAGAGGAGTAACATAATCAAATCTCAACAGATGCGCTGCAATAGCCTAATGTATGTGGAGTTCTCGCATCGCTGCTACTTGTCCAAAGCCATCAAGCACTGCATCCAGGTAATGCAATGCATTGACTACTTCAGGATCATGTACTGTCAGCTGAACATCAAGTCGCGAGGCACAGAGATAGCTCTACTCTGCTTATCGGTGGCCATCATGGTGCTGCTGATGATGATGGTGGCCCACTTGGTGGATAAATAGTAAACATGGCCATAGTTTTTTAGTAAGTAACTTTTCACTTGAGCGCATTGTCTTTAGCATAGCGCCATTGCTGAAAATCGTCTCGACCATGATGCATATGAATCAATATTTGGCTGGCATAACTCTGCTATGCTTTGGCAATCACTTGCCTGAGCTCATCATCAATCTGACGCCCGTCATGCAGGAGTCGCCGCTCTTCAGCATTACGCTGTCCAATGCAATTGCCGTAATTGTAATTAGTGGCGGCGTTGTCTGCTATCTGAGGCCATTCAAGATCAATGGACATTGCGCTGTTCGCGATCTACTCTTCATGATGTTCTCCTGTGAGGTGGTGCTGTACGAGCTCTATAATGATTACAAAATAAGTCGAATTGAGGCATTAAGTAAGCGATATCAGTAACATTTATAGAAAAAAACTGACGTTTAGTGTATATACGAGTATATTGATCAGTGATCGATATGAAAAGCTGCGTGTATATAGCTGAAGTCTCTGTCTATCTGTCTCTGTCTTTCAGTGTCTACCTGTCTCTCTTTTGTTTCTATCTGTCTGTATGTCGGCTTGATTGTTTGTTCACGCTTGCTCAAAGCCTTCTACCTATTTCCATTTATTGATCATTGATCCATCATTTGCGCAAAAATTCTTTCTTTCCTATTTATTTATTTTTTATCATTATTCATATTTTTATATATATTTATTTATTTATTTATTTACTATTATTATTTTTACTTATTTAAGTGAATTCATATTTTTCTTTTCATATTCATTTGCTTTATTTAATCAAATTATTTAATTTAACTTAAAGCAAAAATTATTTCTTTGTTTTAATTTTTTTTTTTTTTAATTTATTTTATTAATTATTATTTATTTATTATTTTTATTTTATTTTTCATTTTATCTTTTTATATCGATTTATTAGTTTATTTTTTTATTATATCCATTTATTTAATCTATTTATTTAATTCAGAAATTAAAAATTATTTCTGAATTTCTATTATTTTTTATTTATTTATTGTTGTTTATTTTCAATTTTTAGTAAATTTAATTTAAACTTTTATCTTTTTATATCCATTTATTTAATTTATTTATTTAATTAAACTTAAATCAAATATTATTCCTGTTTTTTATTTATTTATTTCTTTTTGTTTATTTTTATTTTTTATTTAATTTAATTTTAGCTATTATCTTATTATATCCATTTATTTAATCTATTATTTTATTTAAATTAAAGCTAAAATTATTCCTGTTTTTTATTTATTTATTTTATTATTTATTTATTTATTTTTTTTTTTAATTTTTATTTAATTTAATTTTAATTTTTAAATTTTTACATTGATTTACTTAATATAATCTAATTATTTAATTGAACTTATTTTTAGTTCTTATCTTTTTGTATTGCATTTACCTGATTATTAATATTGTTGATCTGAAGCTGATGCGAAATGCTCTCGAAGGTATGCTCTCGAATGATCATACAAAAATCTATATAAATCTATTTATATGAATGTCTCGCTAGACCTTCGGAAGAAAGTCGATATTTTGAGCCGAAAGACCCGACCCACGCTTAAAACAAAGAGCAAGCTGCGTCACATGCAGAACAAGCTGGCTCACATGGAGCTGGATAGCAAGAATGTGGACAAATACAATCAAGCTGAGGTATTCACCTCGGCCAAGCTGAAATCCTATTATGGCAGCAGGGGACAAGGTGACGAGGAAGACTCCAACGAGCAGCTGCGCGCTCTCGAGGAATATGAGAGCAAACGCGACAGTGAAATCGAGAGAGATAATGAGAAATATTTGCGCAATATCTTCTACAATCCACAGAATCCCAGGAATATATTTCTATTCCATGACTTTGGGCAGTCGATAAATCCTCTCAATATGAAGTACTTCAAGAAGAGCAATCACTGCATGCGCATGTATATAATAATGATCATACCCATATCGGTCATCTGCAGCCTCTGCGTTCCCGTCGTCGACACCAGCTTGAACAGGCACGGCTGGAGCAAGCTCATCAATTGCATACAGATCGTGACGGCGCCCTTCATGATTATAACTCTAACGCATGGTTTGTCACAGTTGAACTGCCCTTAAATACATATGTTATGCAATCGTTATCATTTCAGCATTGATGCATAATGAGTTCAATGGATCGTTTATCGTTTTGTGCTTTAGCGTTTCCCGATGGAGCTTCTGTGCCACCGTGCCTTTGGCAATATTTGTGTTCTGCATGACGCGCACCGATAAACCTCCACGTTTTCACAAGGTATTCAGAAGAAGAGAAATAGATTTGATCTATTATGATTTGATTTGATTTGATTTGCATTCGCTCGCAGCTCTTCATGATACTCACGTTCAGCATGACTTTGGTTCTACTGAAAATCTTTGCCACTGAGATCGAGGTGCTCAGCTGCATAATTGGCATGGTTTCGCGCATGAGTGAGGATTTCGCATCCAGCAGTATACGAGCATTTTGCACAGGTGTTGGCGATACGATATTCAATGTCAGTTTGGCAGTCAAAGGCTATGGCGGCATGGCATTTGCTGCCGGTTTGGCTGGACCATTTTTCAGTGAGTTTTGATTAGTCTTATTGTTTATTATTAATTTCATTTTGAACTGCAAAAAGGTCTTACGATCGGTTTGGGTCTTTACTTCTTAACCAATCCAAGGGTGAGACAAATGGATTCTACGACCTGGCTAATTGGCGAGCAAGGCTCAAACTCTTACATTTTCTTCATGCTCATCGCCGTGACAACGCTGCTATGGATCGTCACCTTCAATTTTCTAGCTCGACGTTCAATTGCCATTTTCGATCTGGTCATGTATATTATCTATCTGATATATGCTGTCCTCGTTGAGTGGAGTGTTATTCATTCATTCGCTAAAGATCCACAATTTGAGCCCATATGAGACAACTAGAGATTAAAGACGTTCATTTATTTTGGCCGATTTCAATAACACGTTATTTGAAAACAGCATAAATGATCTGTAGTTTATATACAATGAATAAAAATTTAATAAGCTTGATTAGTTATGTTGAATATTTATATAATTTAGCAATTCTTTAATTACATATTTATTTTTTTATAGTTTTGTTTATTTTTATTTTAAGTTTATTTTATATTTTATATTGTAAATTTTTTTTATATAAATATTTATTTTATTATGTTTACGATTTTCCTAAATTAAATAATCTAATCTAATTCCCATTAAATATAATTGTGTGCCACTTATTTCGGACACCACTGTCACGCCAGCATTACGAAAGCTTTGTCAATCGCTTACCTGACAGAAGCTGCGCAGCTGTTCAAAGCTCTTTGATAACTGCCGTTCACAGAGCTTTTGTATTTTTATATGAGCTGCACTGATTTACGTATAAAATATAAAATATAAAATATAAAATATAAAATTTAAAATATATAATATAAATATAAAATATAAAATAAAAAAATATAAAATATAAAATAAAAAATATAAAATATAAAATATAAAATATAAAATATAATTTATAAAATATGAAATATAAAATATAAAATATAAAATAAATATGAAAAAATATAAAATATAAAATAAATATAAAAAATACTTATTATTATATTAATTCTTTTTTAGCTCGTTTATCTCTCCATCTGTCTCTTTCTCTCTCTCTCTTTCTCTCTCTCTCTCTCTCTCTCTCTCTCTCTCTCTCTCTCTCTCTCTCTCTCTCTCTCTCTCTCTCTCTCTCTCTCTCTCTCTCTCTCTCTCTTTACATTGAATTTTTCTAAGACATACGTGAAACTCAATTGATTTAAGTTGCTCTGAGCAAAAAAAAAAAACTGTAAGAACTTTTTCACAAAGTGCCAGAAAAAAATGGAAACTAGCCAAAAATTTGCAGATACAATCGGTGCAGTGCGCTGATTTGAATTTGCAGCAAATGCAAAATCATCTGAAACATTACCATTACATTTAAGTGCAAAATGCATAAACATAAACAAGTGCAGCGCCCACCCGCATGCGAAGGAAGCAAGAAAAAAAAAATAAAACAAAAAAAAATAGAGGAGAAAAAACCCGAGAGGAAGCCAAATGCAAGGATTCAACTTCAAAGCGAAATGTCCTCAGAATTCCGGCAGCAATAAAAGCACTCAACTCCCATAGACTTCCTGCTGCTGTCTGCGCACTTAATGTGACATGTTTTTGCAACAGTTTTTGGTTTTGCTCTCTGTTCCTCTGCCATTCTTCTTCCAGCGCCAGCCTTAACTCAGTGTCTACTACTTCTAATAGAGTGTGATCAACTAGAACATGCTCTGCTCAGGCACAAACTGCCACATATTGTGCGTGAATATTTATGTTAATCGTTAGTCAGAGGTAAAAGTCTTCAGCTGTAGTTGCATTCGACTTGGCTTTGTCTCAAATCAACTGAATTTCAACTATATCCTTAAATGGCATGCAGCAGCTGCTATTTACTCCATTTGCTCTGCTTAAGCTTTAATGCATTTTAGTTGTCATTTAAATGTTGCTTTTTTTTATATGATTTTTTTATTATTTTTCTTCAATGTTATTTGGAAATTCTTGCTGTGATATTAAATATTTCATATGAATACATCATGTATAAAATGTTATGCTTGTTTAAAATTGAAAAGCATACACAATATCAAAGATGTATTAATATATATAGATATAGAAATATATATACACGGTATATAGTTAGTTTGTAGTTGTAGATGTGGATATGCAATAATCCAGTTTACCATATAAAATCTTATTATTAATTATGCTTTGTTAGTTAGACTTTCAGTCAGCTTTCAAATTTCATTAAAATTCACAATTTTACAAATAATTTTAATATTTAAATTTCTATTAGCAGATAGTTTAAGAATGGGAATGAATTTGATTTATTTAGTGACTTCATTTTTACTACAGAATTAATAGAACAATTCAATAAAAAATAATTAATTATTCATAATAGATTCCTTATAATGGAAAAAATATTTAATAATAATAATAATAATCATATACATGACTCTTCTTACTCTTTGCCATCGCATTTCTCTTCTAGCAAACCGAATGACTTGAAATTTTTAAAAAAATATAGCTAAATTACTGTACCAACAAAACGCAAGCATCCATACAGTAGAAGTGAAAATACAGACCTTTGAAGTTACAATATTGAATTCGTGTTACAGTTTTGCTTCTCAGTGTAAATACATAATTATCTCATATGTAATCATATAAATACATAATTATCTCATAGTTTATATTAATATATAAACTGATTTTAAATAAAAATTTTTTTTTTTATTTATTTATTTTATTTTTTATGTAAATATATATTTTTTATGCTTTTATATATAAATACATTTACTTAAACTAATTTTGTATTATACTTTTTTGCACTAAATATTTTATTCAACTACAAATAGATTTATTTTGTTACTTATTAAATAATTCGAGTGGAGTCAATTATAAGCCATAATTATTAAATATAATTTAATAATTGTCAACAAGAACTTATGCCAACATTTTCTTATACAAAGCCGCATTGTAAGTCCTTAGTTTCCAGCCGATAAGCAGATGCTTAGCAACATAACTCAATTACCCAAGAAAGTGGGAGGGAGAGAGATGGGGAGAGAGAGTGAGTCTGGTGGCAATGTCTATGCGCTACGTTGGTCAGCGGCAGCAGGTAGCAGCAGCAGCATTTAGAGAAAACATTTACAGTTCGTGTAAATTATGCAACTCTTAATTAATGAGAGCTCGGCTCGCCGGCAATGGAAATATTGTTGTTCTCTGTTTTGCTCAATGTCTCTAGCCTTGACTCTCTCTCGCGTCCCGCTTGCCCGCTTGCGATTTGCATATCATTTGCTCGGGCTGAACATTTTTGTCCCTCTCTCTCTCTCTGTCTCTGTGTGTGTCTGTGGTTCTGTCTCTCTCTTGTGTACGAGTCAGTTGGCTAATGAATCAGCAGTTGGTGCATTGGGAACACAAGCACTGTCTGTGGCTTGGCTGCAATTAGCTCAGACTGCACTTGACTTCACTTAACTCTGCGCACCTAGGCTAAGTCACTGCTATTGAATTGGTGTGAAAACATGTATACCCTATAAATGGTGTTGAGATTAAGGGTATATACAGCTATAGTAATATATTTCATTAACTAAATATTTTCAACTAAGCTTCTTTAGCTTTACTTCGAAAAAAAAAAAAATTAAAATTATTTTTGTATTTGTGCCAAAAAATCCACAATTGATATTAAAATTCGATTGCACAAGATATAGAATTGCATCGATTACTTGTAGACAAGTCAGACTTGGTTGTCAACTGTCAGTTTAATTTGAAAATAGTGTCAGGCTATAAAATGAATTTCCACTTAACACCAGTTCAATCGAAAATTTTAGTAATTGGCACTTACACACATGTAACAAATTTCCGCGTAATGTAACATTGTTTTTTTCTTTTCGTTTCAATTCCAAGGTACTTTAATTTTCGACACGTTCGATGCGCAAAAATGATGCTGGAGCTTCCGGAGCAGCCCAAGTCCTCGTTGCCACCAATTAATAGCGAATCAGTGAACAGCTCTAAGGTGCCGGCTGCTGAAGAGCCGCCAGCTGAACTGGAGACTATCGTTTGCGAAACGGCCAGCTCGTCGCTTGCGAGCTGTGAAAACATTCAGCCGCGTTGGACTGAGTGGGTAACCCGTATATTAAGTTGGACAGACGAGCTGGGACAGTACGTGCGACAATTTATCGCCTTTGTGGCGGCAAAGTTCCGTTCAGTATTCTTTACGAGTGATAATCTCATATATGTGGAGGCGCCTTTATCGAATGAAAGTAGAATCCGATTGGAGACAGTGCCTCGCAAGACACTGATATTGGATCTAGATGAAACTCTGGTACATTCCTGCTACCTGGACCCGGAGACTAACGATGTGGTTGGCTGTACCTTCGTGCCCGAGACAGCCGTGCCCGATTACATATTAAACATACCGATTCTGGCCGGTCTAAGCCCCATTGAATTCCAGGTGTTCAAGCGGCCATATGTTGATCTGTTCCTAGACCTGGTCAGCAAATGGTATGACGTGGTCATCTACACGGCCAGCCTGCAGGCATATGCCAGCATTGTGATCGACAAACTGGACGCAGGCCGTGGCATCCTGCAGCGGCGCTTCTATCGCCAGCACTGTGTCAACACGACGTCCTTGGTCAGCAAGAATCTATTTGTGGTTAATCGGGATTTGAATAGCGTTCTCATCATTGACAACTCGCCCAGCGCGTATCGTGATTTTCCAGAGAACGCCGTGCCCATCAAGAGCTACATCTACGATCCGAACGACAAGGAGCTGCTCAATTTGCTGCCCTTTCTGGACGCACTTCGTTTCACGAAAGATGTTCGATCGATTCTCAGGCGACGTGAACTCGCATCACTGATCAACTCAGAATGACACACACACACGCAATACATACAATGCAAATACACATGCAAATGCAATACAACTACATATACAATACATAAGATCCATATTGTTACACTTACCAAATTGCCATCAAATGGCCCGAGCTAACTGCGCTAAGTGCATCAATCAATTCGCTCGGGATTGGCAATACATATGGATCATTTAAATTTCGGTTCAGCACAAATAAAAAACACTTTTTGTTGTCTATATATATAACGTTTTCTATTATTTAAATACTTGCAATTGTATAGACAGACTTTTACTCATTTTACTTATCAAGAAGCAACTGAAGCAGCTCAATATTGAAATTTGCATTTGTGCTCTACAAAATAATATAAATAATTATAGTAGCAGTTGCACAATAGAGTTTAAGAAAAACAAAGATTAATCTTTTTTTTAGTTAAATAATAATTTGTTTGTTAATAAATATTAACACATTATAAGGTAGTTCCTAATTAGAGCTTCAAGTAAAAAATATACCTGACTTAAATCACTTAAAAATAAATAAAGAAATTATTATCAGAAATGTGCCTGAACCTATATAATTATTTATTTAGATATCGATGTTGAGTTCTTAAGTCACTATATATTTTTTATGCTGCATTGATGCAATTTATATTAAAGTAATATTAGAATCATACTATATTATATAAATTTATGGGTAAAAAATAAATTTAATATAATTTTCATATACATTTGATACTCAAAAATTTATGAATAAAATAATTTTAACATAATTTTGATATAAACTAAATATTAAAAAATAAATTTAATATAATTTTGATATAAATTAAATATTTAAAAATAATTCAATATAATTTTGATACAAATTAAATATTTAAAAATAATCTTAATATCATTTTAATGCAAATTAAATATTTTAAAGTAAATTTAATATACTTTTTATATAAATTAAATATTAAAAAATAAATTTAATTTAATTTTGATATAAATTAAATATTAAAAAATAAATTTAATATAATTTTGATATAAATTAAATATTAAAAAATTAATTTAATATAATTTTGATATAAATTAAATATTAAAAAATAAATGTAATATAATTTTGATATAAATTAAATATTAAAAAATAAATTTAATATAATTTTGATATAAATTAAATATTTAAAAATAAATTTAATATAATTTTGATATAAATTAAATATTAAAAAATAAATGTAATATAATTTTGATATAAATTAAATATTAAAAAATATATTTAATATTATTTTGATATAAATTAAAAATTTAAAAAGTAAATTTAATATAATTTTGATATAAATTAAATATTTAAAAATAAATGTAATATAATTTTGATATAAATTAAATATTAAAATATAAATTTAATATAATTTTAATATAAATTAAATTTTAAAAAATAAATTTAATATAATTTTGATATAAATTAAATATTTAAAAATAAATTTAATATAATTTTGCTATAATATTTATTATATACTTATTATTTTTTTATTTTAATATAATTATATATAATATTTTTAACAATATATTATTATTTTTAATATGATAAAAATTGCTTTTATTTGCAATAAGAATTTTTTATATCTATGTATATAAATGTGCTCTAATACCAGCAAATTCCAGCATAAATATATTCAGAATTCAACACAATGGAAACATCATCAAACTGCAGCAGCAAAAATATGCAAGTTAAATAAAGGCGAATAAAAGTCATAAGCCAGATATTGAGCACTCTGTCAGTGCTAAAAGAGAGACAGAGAGATAGAGAAAAGTAAAGTGGAGAGAGAGAGACGGTAGCAGCTCCATCAGCCAGTTACAGCTGATGAATCGCCGCTGATGTCGAACATTTAAGCACAATTGACTCCAGCTCGACACACGGATGCAAGGCTGCAAATTTATGGCGGCACAGGTGAAAGTTGTGCGTTCTCTTTACCTAGCACTGCAAGCCGTACCCCTACTCCTCCCCCTCTCTCTCTCTCTAGCTTGTCACAGCTCTAGTTGCCAGCTCTTGGTCCGCGTGGCTGCTTTCGAAATTTATTGAAGTTGTGCACGGCTTAAGCCAGTGACTGGATATGAATGCTTCGCATATGAGTCACATTTAGCCGCGTATTAAATCCCATCTCAACTACAGCGACAACTACAACTACAACTACAACTCCAACTCCAACTCTTTTGATGACAATTTGTCAGTTTGAGCTTAGAATGGCTGGCTAATTGTCAGAGTCTCTCGCATAAAAAGCATTGCAAGCAATCAGCAGTTTTTTGTGAGATTCGAGTTGACTTTAGTTTGATTTGTTTTTTATTTTTTTGTGGAAAAAGTAAATTGAAGCAACTTTTTCTTACGCTGCTCTTAATTAAGTATCTGAAATAAAATAAAATGTAATAGAAATAACAACTTGTTTAATAACCAAACCGATTGTAGATTCATATTCCCTTAGGTAAATCCCATTATTAAATATAATTTAACATTACATAGACTCAGGGTTCTTCTAGTTTTATATTAATTTTCATCGCCTGCTCATCGATCCAGCTCCTGAGATGCGGCACATTTGTATAGGCAGCAGGAATATCTTTGTCAGCGCACTCGATGCCCCAGGAAACGATGCCGGCGAGCTGATAGCGTTTATTTTGCCCAGCTATGCTGCAGAACAAGGGTGATCCGCCGTCGCCCTTGCAGGTGTCCTTGCCCTCAACGCCGCCGGCGCACAGAAAGCTCGAGTGCAACTTGTAACGTAGCCCGAGCACTGTTTTGCGCAATAGCCTCTGGCAATACTCATGCTGCAGCACGGGCAGATCAATGCGTTTCAGTATGTGCTCCATGTCGGGCGCAGAGAAATTGCGATGACCCCAGCCTGTGGCAAAGCATTCCGCCTCCTGCAGTTCCTTCTGCAGCACTGTATTCTCGGCCGGCGGCAGGCACAGCGGCTGCACGTGCGGCGCCAGCTGAAAGGGCTGCTCCAGCACCAGCATGGCGATATCATTGCGAAAGTTGAGATTGTTGAACTGCTCGTGGCGCCAGAGATTGCTAATGCGACGACTCTGATGGGCATATGGCTCCTCAATGCTGTTCAAATCGTATTCACCGGCTCGAGCCAGCAACGAGTCCGCGCTCTGATCGGCCACATTGTGGGCGCTGGTCAGCACCAGCTGCGGATGGATCAATGTGCCACCGCATATGTATTTCCCTTGCATATCCATCACGGCCACCATCCAAGGGAACTCAGCGAAGCGCGCCTCGTGATCGTTGTAGCCAACCAAGGCGTAGTAGAGACCCGTCGGATTACTATAGCCACAGCCCTTGTACCTGAAGTCGTTTAGCTGGCGTCGCACTGGATTATCCTCTTCATCTAGCTGCAGTGAATGAATGAATACTCAATTTAAATTGAATGAAATCATTATCTTTATGGTGCTCACCTGGTCAACGAGCGGACAACAGCTCTCGAATATGCCGCAGCCGAAATTGCTGGCATTATCGATGCGTGGCTTCAGTATAAATCGGCCATCCTCATTGACGGCGCCCGTGCGGCACAGATGCCTCGGCACACACAGGCTCTTCACATCACAGCTCTTGTAGTCCAGCTTCGCGTCAACATCGACGGGCTGCTGTGGCGTTGCAGTAGCCATCACTGTTGTCATCTGCTTCGATGTGCGCGTCGCCCTGCTGGCCTCGTAGCTCTCCAGCTGCGCTTTGTCACAGCACACGAGTCCCTGGCCACAGCTGCGTACTAGTATACGTGGCCCGAAGATTCCACTGCCCGAATCATCTGTCTCATTGCAGCGTCGCTCAGTAATGCAAATCTGATCGCTCCTACACACGCTCAACAGCACGCAGGCATCGGCCAGAATCAGCAACACGAACAACTTCAATAAACGCTCCATGGTCCAGCACTTTGAATGTGCAAAAGAAAAAGTTGTTTAATAAAAGAAGAAATTATTTAAATATGAAATTAAATATGTTTTCGGTTAGTGAATTTAGATAAATTGATAAGGAAATAGATAAAAATAAGTAAAATATATAAAGTAATAATTTAATTAATATTTAAAATTATATTAAATAAAAGAAATAATAGCACAAAAATGAGAATAAAATTCATATAAAAATAATATTATTAAATTCAAATTCCACAAGAAAAAAAAAAAGAAATAGAAAAAATAAATATAATTAAAATTTATATAAAAAAAAATTATTAAATTCAAATTTCAAATAAAAAAGAAATAGAAAAAAATAAATATAATAAAAAATAAATATAATATAAAAAATAAATATAAATATAATGTATATAAAAAAATATTAAATTCAAATTTCAAATAAAAAAAAGCAAAAAAAAAGAATTAAATTTATATAAAAAAAAAAATTATTAAATTCAAATTTCAAATAAAAAAAGAAAAAAAATTTAATTAAAATTCAATAGAAATAGAAAAAGAAAAAAGTCGTTTAAAAATAATTATATTAAAATTAAAAATAAAACAGAAATAAATTGTGCAATAATAATTCAATTTTACAAAAATAAGAATAAAATTTAGAACAAAAAAATAATTAAATTCAAATTTTCAAATAAAAAAAGAAATAAAAAAAAAATATAATTAAATTAAAATTCAATATAAAACAGAAATAAGTTGTATAAAAATAATTATATATAAATTATAATTATATTAAAATTAAAAATAAAACTGAAATAAATTGGACAATAATAATGAAATTCAAATTCCAAATAAAAATAGTAATAAATTGTATAAAAAGTATTAAATTCAAATGAAAAATCAAATACAAAATTGTATTTCAAATACTTTAATAAAAAATTAAATTAAATAAAAAAAAATTGTAAAAGAAAAAAAGAAAAACCATCAGAAAAAATATATATATTATAAAAAAAAAAAAAAAGAATAAAAGAAAAAAAGATTACATTCCAATTAAAATATAAAAACAAATGTATAAAAAAAATTTGTAAGGAAATAGTTCAATTAAAATGCTTAATAATAATGCTTAATAATGCTTAATAAAATGAAATAAATATATATTATAAAAAAATAAAAACAAAAGAAAAGAATGCCTTATAAAATTAAATAAAGTAAATAATAGAACTAACACAAATTAAAGCGAATCTAAATTTCTAATCATGTTTAAACCAGCCTCGTATAGAGATGCTGATGTGTGTAATGAATACATATATGAATATATAATTAATACGAGTCTGTGATTGACGGACGCATAGCACACACCTCGATAGCATATAAATAAGTGCTCTAATTGATTTATATATCGTGTGAGAAAATTTGTGGAAATTGCAATTATAATTGTAATGAAACAAAAATGTTACAAAACATTTTAAAACATGTGTAAGAACTTTTTCAAAGATTGCAACTAGTTTAGTTGTTGAATTGTTGACTTTTTGCCAGTAGGCGATAGAAACTGTATTTGAATTGAAATGCAGAGATAACCGGTGACCGAGAGAATAACATGCAACTCTTTGCATGTATATACGATTATATAATCAATTTGATTTTATTGGAATTTTATTTGACTTTTATTCACATTTTATTACATTTTCAGCTGCGACCACAGTTTAAGACGCGTCTCCCGCTGTGAGATGCTGAGTATCAACTAATTGCGCCAATCTCTTAGAAATCTATTTTATAAGCACTCTGAGAGCATAGATTATGAATATTTATAATCTCAATGTGTGTTAGCATCAGGGAAATATCAATTTACTTAGCTTTAAATACTCTCTACCGCTCTCCCATACTCTCTTGCTGTATCATATCTTTCCCTCTCTCTCTCTTTTTAATATTTATTGCGCCTTTGTTTCATACTCAACTCGACTCAGCTTTGCTCAGCTCAATGCTGTCAAGATTGCTTTCAAGCCGGTTCTATATAATATGGCAATTCTATTTCAAGTCAATCAGTTGAAATTGAACGCGAATCGAATTGTGTCTATAAATTGAGCTACGACAAAATCATAAAAATAATATGTATGTTGCTTGTATACTACATAAAAATGTATTTGAAATACTTATAGAAAGTGAAAAATAAACAAAAATCAATATTAAGCTACTCAGGCTGTGAATGACTGACTAAAGATACCCTGTGTTAAGCGTCTATCTAACTGCGCACTTTTGAATTTCCCATTTTCTTCTCCCTTTCACATCTCTCGCAGTCTTTATTGCCGGTTGTCCAATAAAGTCTCTAGCAGTGATCATAAATAATCAAAAAGTGAAAAAATATATCTAAATATTTTATACTAATAAATTCTAAATGTCTATAAATATTGGCGTTGTAGATGCCTTAAAGAGTGCATAAACTTCTTATAATGTAATATATATAAATATATATTTAAAATATTAATTTCTTTATGACAAATTTGTTTGTTTTTTTTAAATTTATTTTCTTTTTTTTTAATTTGAATTTGAAAAGTGCGGTGCAGTGCTCTCAAATAGTCTCCAGAAAAACTATGCAGTATTTATATATATGTATATATATATTTTTTTAATTTTAAATGTAACCAATTTTCTATTACTTTTTATGCTTTAAACTCTACCAAAAAAAATATTTTTTTCCAAATTTAATTTTTATTATTTAAAATTTTAAAAAATTTATAAAATTTATATTTAAAAAAATCTATTTTTATAATATATTTTATACATTATACCCATTGAAGTATTTTTTATTTAATTTTTATTATTTGCTTTAATTTATATTTAAAAAAAAATCTATTTTTATAATATATTTTATGCATTATACCCATTCAATTATTTTTTATTTAATTTTTATTATTTGCTTTAATATATATTTAGAAAAAAAATCTATTTTTATAATATATTTTATACATTATACCCATTAAAAATTGGAAAGCAGAGTTTAATTGTTTAATTTTTTTTTTAAATTTAATTTATTTTTAATTTCATTAATTTTTAATTATTTGGTTTACTTATTTATTAATAATTTAATTATATAATAATTTAATTTATTTTTAATTTAATTAATTTTTAATTATTTGATTTACTTATTTATTAATAATTTAATTATATAATCATTTAATTTATTTTTAATTTAATTAATTTTTAATTATTCGGTTTACTTATTTATTTATATTTGTTATTAGATGCAAATTATTGTTATTACTATTTTATTTTTGTTAAAAATATTTATGTAAACACCGCTGAATGTCTATCTCCTTTGGTAACATTATTCGCATGTTCTTTCGCTTATGCTTTAAGTTCTTTTCGGCTGCCTGCATCGTACATTCGTATATGTATTTTAAGTCTCTAATAAACCTCTGAACAGAATAATTTTATTTTATTTATATAATTTTTTTTATTATTTTTATTATAGAAACTCTGTTGCCTTATTTATTATTCACATCTGATGGAATTACAGATAAGACAATTATATTTCAAATATATTAATAATAATATAATTAATATTCTCAATAAAACGTTAAACAAATATAGCTCTATATAAATATTATCACTTCATTAAAATTGCATTTTACTAATCAATGCATTTATTATGCATTTATGCATTTATTTATACTTATTTTGTTGAAACATTTAAATGTTTTAATACAGTAAAAACTTTGATAACCCAAACTGATAAGGCGTGAGGCTTTGTTTGCATTGATAAGAGTTTTCTTATCAGAAGACAAGTAAAATCTATATTACACACTTAACAAATAAAAAAGTAAATATTAAAGCAGCTGTGAGCGGCAAAAGAAGGCGTGAAGACCATAAATTTAATGGGATTAGGTCAGTCAACTTAGAACAGCTTGGTCTGTCTCTCTCTCTCTGTCTCTCTCTCTCTCTCTTTCTATATACTACGAAAATACATAAATTAAATATTCATATAGTTTACTATTTTATTATTGTATTACATAGAAGGGAATATTGAAATGATATCAAAGAATAGACCAAGAGCAAACCTCTTCAAACTCTTTATACAGGTTATCTCCATATTATGCATTTTATTATTGAATATAACTTACTTCATCAATTTCTTGCATTTCTTTGACAGCTGAATGAATTGCGCCTGGTGCTGCTGCCCGCTGTGGCTGGCCTGCGTTTTCCTGCTGACGAATGGGCAACAAGCCGCAAAGTCGTCATCGCCCTGTGGCGCACGGGAGCTGTGCGTCACGGAGCAGCGCTGCAATGAGTCAGACGATTCGGGTCGCAACATCATCGGGCCACGCATGGCACGCACCTGTGGCCAGGGACTCGTCTGCTGTGATCAGGAGCAGCTCGAGAGCTGGGAGGCCATGCAAGTGACGGCAACGGCAACGACAACGACAACTGGAATCGCAACAGCCCGAGCGGCCGCTAAAACGATGACAGAGGAGGAGAAGCAGCAGCAGGTGGCGAGCAAGTATGAGTCGTGCGGCGTGAATATGGAATGTGTGCCGCGCAAGCTGTGCCGCGACAATAAAATCATCGACGATGGTCGCTTCATTTTGAATCCGCGCATCGGCGACACAACGTGTCCCCGGGCCTTGCAACGCTGCTGTGCGGTGGATCAACAGGTGAGTTGGCTGCAGCTAACCAAATGTGGGCTGTATCAAGAGACATTCACGACTACAGGTGGAAGCCAATGAAAGCCCCTACATTTCCAAGCTGAATGAGTTCAAGTACCAGGGCTGCGGCTACAGCAATGACAAGGGCCTCATACCCGATGAGGATGACTACGAGTATCAGACTGATGTGGCGTATTTCGCAGAGTTTCCCTGGATGGTGGCACTGATGACCGGTCGCCAGCAGTATCTCTGTGGCGGCACGCTGATCCATCCACAATTGGTGCTCACCAGCGCCCACAACATAAGGAATCAGACAGTGAACACGCTGCTGGCTCGCTTTGGCGAATGGGATTTGAATAGCATCGACGAGCCACACGAGCATCAGGCACGACGCATCAAGCAGATTATCATGCACGAGCAATTCGATCCGCATGGCTTCTTCAATGACATTGCACTGCTGGAGCTGGAGCAGCCCGTTGACATACAGCCGCACATACAGCCGCTGTGCCTGCCGCCGCCAGAGACACCCAAGCTGCAGGCAGAGCTGCGCGCTGCTCTCTGCTATGCCACCGGCTGGGGCGGCCGTCAGCCGGATAGCCAGAGCAACGAGCGGCTGCTAAAGCGCATCGATCTGCCCGTGATCAGCCATGGTGAGTGTCAGGGCCAGCTGCGCCTCACTCGCCTGGACAAACGCTTTCGCCTGCGCCCCAGCTTCCTCTGTGCCGGCGGCATCAAGGGCAAGGACACGTGCAAAGGTGATGGCGGCTCGCCGCTCTTCTGCACGTTACCTGGCCAGCAGAATCGCTATCAGCTGGCGGGCATTGTATCGTGGGGCATCGATTGCGGCGAGCAAGATGTGCCCGCAGTCTATGCAAATGTGCCCTACCTACGCGGCTGGATCGATGAGCAGATCAAGTCCTTGGGCTATGCATTGCAGGCGAACTAGAGTTAATATCTCATTAGAAATCGAATTATAATAATAAAACTACAATTTATAACAAATAAATATTAATACAATCATGATTCATCAATAATTCATTTTTCACATTAAAAAAAAAAAAATTAAATCGAGATTTTCAGTTAGCTTAAAATCCATTAACATTTCATCAGGATATTCAAGTTTCGCTCAAAAACATTCCTTAGCTTATTCCAAATATTGATAAAGTCCAACATAATTCATTATAGAACTGAACTCTGAGAAGTTGTACTCGAAACCAGATTTATTGCCACAATTAATGTTGCTAAGTGAAAGCAAACAAAAAGTGTAAGAAGAAAATGAAGAAATGAAGAAGAACAAGAAACTGAAAATGAAAATGAAAAGAAAAAGCAAATTATCGTTGTGCACTGAACTTTAAATAGAATTGGCCAAGTCGCAGCAGATTGTTACCAACCCAAACCCCAACGAGCAAGTCTCAATATTGCCTTGGCTCTAAATTAAGTGGGTTTTGTTGCACGAGCACAACAGCAACAGCAGCAGCAACAATAGCAACAACAACAGGCAGCAGAAGACGAAGTATAAGCAGCAGCAAGCAAAACAATGAAGCCACGAGGCAACAACAATCTGCCTTGGACAGCGAACCAAAAAATTGAGAAATTACATGCTGCGAAATAGCGAGGGAATTGATTTTGGTGGTGGCTCATTCAGCTCTGCCGTTGACGGTGCCTGCCGTCTGCCCAATGCGGGGTAATGGTGGTATTGCTGGTCTTCGACTTGATGCGACTGCTGTGGCCATGGTTATGTTGCTGTGAATGTTGCTGCTGTTGCTGCTGTTGTTGTTGCAATGGCTAGGGCTGCTAATGTTGCTGTTGTTGCTATTGTTGCAACTATAGCTGAGGATGTTGCTACTGCTGTTGCTACTGCTGTTGCTGCTGCTGTTGCCGCTGCTGTTGTTGGTGCTGTTGCTGCTGCTGTTGTTGGTGTTGTTGTTGCAATGGCTAGAGCTGCTAATGTTGCTGTTGTTGCTATTGTTGCAACTATAGCTGAGAATGTTGCTGCTGTTGTTGTTGCTGTTGTTGCTGTTGTTGTTGTTGTTGTTGCTGCTGTTGCTGCTGCTGTTGCTGCTGCTGTTGCTCTTGCTGTTAGTCTGACTATTGCTGTTAGAAGTGCTCTGGCTACTGCTGCTTGTATTGCTGTTGTTGTGGTTGCTGCTGTGGCTAGAGTTTCTGTCCCAGCTTTCTGTTAGTATTGCTGTTGCAGCTGCTGTTGCTGTTATTGTCGTCATAGCTAAGGCTGTTGTTGTTGCATTTAATATGGCAGTTGTTATTGCAGTTTGTAATATTGCTGCTGGTATTGCTGTTGCTGCTGTCTTTGCTATTTCTGTTGGTATTGCTGATGTAGTTGATGTTGTTTCTGTTGCTGTTGCTGTTGCAGTTGTTATTGCTCTTTCTGTTCCTGTTGCCTTTGTTGTTGCTGTTGCTATTGCTGTTGATATTGCTTCTGTTGGCTTTGTTATTGCTGTTGTTGTTGCTATTGTCATTGCTGTTAGAATTGCTGTTGCTGTTACTGTTGCTGTTGCAATTGGTGTTGGTGTTGTTGGCGTTGCTATTGGTATTGCTGCTGCTGTTGCTGTTGCGTTTGATGGAAGCGTCGTTGCTGTTGTTGTTGCTGTTGCTCTTGCTGCTGTTGTTGCTTTGGTTGCCTTTGCAGTTTCTCTTGTTGTTACTTTAGTTAGTGTTGCTGCTTCTAATGCCTTTCCCTTTGCTGTTGCTGTTGCTATTGCTGTTTATATTGCTTCTGTTGGCTTTGTTATTGATGTTGTTGTTGCTATTGTCATTGCTGTTCGTATTGCTGTTGCTTTTGCAATTGGTGTTGGTGTTGCTATTGGTATTGGTATTGCTGCTGTAGTTGCTGTTGCTTCTGTAGTTGCAACTGCTGCTGTTGCTGTTGTGTTTGATGGAAGTGTTGTTGCTATTGCTGTTGCAATGACAGCAATGCAATGACAGCAATGTTTCTGCTGCTGTCGCTATGGCAGCTCGTATTGCTATTGTTGTTAATAGCGCATGAATGGTGCTGTTTCCTTTGCTGTTGCTGTTACTTTTGATGTTGTTGTTGCTGTGGTTGCCTTTGCAGTTTCTCTTGTTCTTACTGTTGCCTTTCCCTTTGCTGTTGCTGTTGCTGTTGCTGCTGCTCTTGCAGCTGTTGTTGTTGCAGTTGCTCTTGCTCTTGCTACTGCTGCTGTTGCTCTTGCTGCTGTTGTTGCTTTGGTTGCCTTTGCAGTTCCTCTTGTTGTTACTGTAGTTACTGTTGCTCCTTCTAATGCATTTTCCTTTGCTGTTGCTGTTGCTCTTGTTGCTGTTGTTGCTTTGCTAGCTGTTGCTGTTTCCTTTGCTGTTGCTGTTGTTGTTGCTCTTGCTCTTGCTGATGTTGTTGTTGCTGTTGCCGTTGCTCTTGCTGCTGTTGTTGCTTTGGTTGCCTTTGCAGTTTCTCTTGTTGTTACTGTTGCTGCTTCTATTGCCTTTCCCTTTGCTGTTGCTGCTGCTGCTGCAGTTGCTAGCAAAGTCGCTGCGCTAAAAACCCATTTCTCAAGTAAATTGCTAAGAAATGTTATTTATTGGCGTTTTTCAGGCACATGCACATGAACATGCACAGGCACTTGCACGGCTTGGCTTGGCTTGGCTTGGCTGTAGGTTTATTGATTTTGCCAAAGCAAATATTCGCCTCGATTTTGGAGTATTTGAATTTTGAGGGCCTGCGGGCACTGCGTGCTCCTGCTCCTGCTCGTGCTCGTGCCATAATCACGCCTGATTAGTTTTCATTTCTTGGTCTGGGCTATCAAATATTTACCAAATTGATTATCATTTAATTATAATAAACCATAATGTGCAATGCAATTGCAATTCCCTGTCATCTGTGCGGACAGCAGCTGTGTGCAGAGTATCAATGTTGCCATCTCTCTCGCTCTCTCTCTCTCTGTGTGTGTGTGTGTGTGAGTGCAATTATGATGGCTGGCCCTGGCCGCAATTGTGTTGCATACTTTGAGGCACATTTCCTTGCCTAGCCTCCACTCTGTGTGCACATGGCATCAAATTACAAATGATGTCGTGCCCGAGGGAGCGGGCATGCCGCAGAGCCGCTTGACAGCAGGCCTCTTGCTCTGTGGCCAACCAACGGAAGTAGAAACAGATGCAAATGGCAGTTAGCAATGAGTGTATATTCATGTAGTTATCTCTACGTGTCTGTCGGACTCCGTGTGTGTGTGTGTGTGTGTGTGACTATGCCTGGCAACATGAAAAACAAAACATGCCACTAATGCTGTACACAGCCCATTCACACATATACAATAGAAGCCACGAGCCACGAGCCACGAGCCACGAGCCACATGAGCAATTGACACTGGCTAATTGCACTGGAAAATTCGCTAAATGCAAGCATAGCCACTTCTTCGCTCTTCACTTCATTCTATGGCAAAGAACAAGTTTCTCTTTATCGACTCTGACTATTTGAATAATATTTGATAACGCGTTGCGGGCCAAAAATCATGGCTAATTAACAGCAATGCGAGAGTAAATTAGCAACATGCATTCTCAAAAATGCAACAGCCACAACAGCCACTGCCATGGTCTTTGGTGCAAAACAATTAAATGCATTCCATGCCAGGTCTGGCACAATGTGGCGTATGCGCAACGCATTAAGCATGCGTCCCGTGTACCGGTGACAGCGACATGTTGTCAACGTTTTAGAAAATTTGTTATGCAAATTGCTTATTAACTTTATGGCCCGAGCGTTCCATTGTCGCTGCGGCAAACGTACAGCATTTTCAATTGTCAATTAGCTCTGGCGCCATAACGAGCAAAATCTCGCTGGAGTATACAATAAATTGCAGGCTCCGCTTCTATTTAAACAGACAAAAAGAGAGAGAGCGAGAGAGGGAGAGGGAGAGAGCACGGCCCACTGGACTTGAATTAAATGCACATAAAATCGAACTTCGATTTTAATTTATGTGACATCATGAGCGCTAGCTACCTGTGCTCCCCTCTCCCACTCTCTGCTGCTGCTTTGGGCCTGCTAATGACATTGCCACTATCAGCCCTGGCCTTTAGTTTAATTGAAAAATTTTCGTTTTGTGTTAGCTAATGGCAGCTGTGTAATTTATGACGCCTGCACCTGCCAGGACCTGGCTCACGGAACATTTGTTACAGCCGCACTCGATGCCAGTTGCTGCAGCTGCACTCGTCGCTAGGCATCGTCTGTGCATTGTCCATTGCCCTTTAGATTTCCTTTCATTTGTACACACTTCAATTATTTTTTATTATAGCTAGCTTAGATGGCAAATTGGAAAGCCAAGCGCTGGCATTATAAACTCATTTTCAGTTGCCTCTAATATAAGCTGTAAATCTATTCAATGCTATTCTATTTGTTAAAGTTTAAAAGATAAAATATGAAAGTTTTAATATTACTTTTGTATATTATATTTTGCATATTAAAATATTAAAATATAATAAAAAATTAGATAGAAAAAAATAAAAATGCAATTTATTTCATTTAAATGAACACAAAGTTTTATTTTTATTTTAAACGAATATCAAAAAAGAAAACTTTAAAATTTAAATACAAAATTAATTTAATTAATTTAATATTAAATCGAATAAATATATATTAACGTATAAAGATAAATTATTTACAAATATATTTATTTATTTATTAAAAAAAATTAAATAAATATATAGACATAACGAGAGTCAAAATAGCCTGCAAAAAATAAAAACAATTATTACACCAGTATCACCAACCCGATGGGGTTATGTTAATAATAATGAAATAAATAATGTTTGTATAAATATTTAATATAAATGTTGATAAGCAAACGGAAATTAAAATAAAAAATTAATAAATATAAATAAATAATAAATAAAATAAATTAATTGAATATTTTCAAGTTTTTATTATAAATATAAAAATTAAAATATGAATATATAAATATAAATTACAAGCAAAGAATATTAACATAAATTTATGAATATAAATAATAAAGAAAAAAGTAATATTTAAAAAAATATTTTTATAAAATATAAATATTCAAATATTAGTATATACATAAATATAACAATTTAAATAAATTAAAAAATATAATATAAAATAAATATACGAATTTAAATATAAATAAACAAAAAAAGTAATATTAAAAAAATAATAATAAGTATTATATTAATATAAATATTAAAATATTAATATATAAATATGGAAATGTAAATTAAAGAATATAAACATATTCTTTTATATTTTTTTAAAAATATTTTTATTAATATAAATATAATAAATATAAATATACAAATATATATAAATATCATATACATATATATTAATTTCGTTGTTTTTATTATAAATATAAAAATTAAAATATTAATATATAAATATAAATTATATTCAAAGACTATAAACTTATAAGCATATAAGTAATAAAAAAAATTAGTAATAAGTAAATAATTTTTATAAATATATTTATTATAAATATAAATATTAAAATATATATAAATATAAAAATGTAAATTAAAGAATATAAACAACGAATATAAACATATTCTCAAGCCAACCGCTACAATCTGCTCAATCTCTTAAACATGCAGAAGAACTCTATTCAAGTTTTACTACACATGCATGTGTATGCATGTATGTGTGTGTGACTACTGCAGTAATAAGATCAAGAATTTCAA
Organism: Drosophila buzzatii; assembly: GCA_035045845.1. Classification (NCBI taxonomy): domain Eukaryota; kingdom Metazoa; phylum Arthropoda; class Insecta; order Diptera; family Drosophilidae; genus Drosophila; species Drosophila buzzatii. The sequence goes on along the minus strand of JAWNOS010000244.1, from coordinate 9,060,975 downwards.
TTACTATAAAACACAACAAAACTGTGCAGAGCTGAAGCCATTGCTTTGCTTCGTTGATGATGCGACTCCAGTTACTGGCGGCGGTCAGCGACTGCGCTGCGCTCTTGACGGCGTTGATCCAAGTCAGGTTTTAATTAAACTGGAACTGCCGTAACACAACTGCTGAGTGAATGGGAATGGCGATGAAAATGGAAATGGAAATGTGGCCATACAAATACACTTGAACTAAGGAAAGCTCCGTTTGACGAGTTTCCATGGCGGCGCCATTGCACGCTTGCATAATTCGCATATCCCTTGTTTTGTTTGACTTTGATGGCATTGAGGCGGGCTGCACTGTAGCTACAGCTACTGCTACTGCAAAATGATTCCATTTGATAAGCAAATATTTTAAACTCTCGCAGCATTTAACAAAGGTAAAACACCTTTGGGCCAGTCGCAGCGCCAATTTTCATTTACCTCAATGAAAACACGGAGCTGCAGCAGGAGCAGGAATATTTTGAATAAAATTATACTTGCATGTTTTGCTTTCATTAAATTGCGCAGCGTGCAGCACGTGTTATTGTGCAGCCAGTTACCATTTTGGCCTGCTAATCGGCAGCCGAGTTCTTAGCTGAAAGTTCTTAACAGCTAAAGGGAGGAGTCAGACAGAAGAGAGAGTGAGAGAGAGACGGCACGTTGCACCTGCTGCGGCATGACTTTAAAATGGCAACGAAATTTTTCTCTGGCATGTTGTCGACATTTTTATGGGTGTTTCACTCTCTCTCCCTCTCCCTCTCTTTCTCTGAGTTTGCAGACGCTGCCAGCCAGAGTCAGCGGCAGAGCCAGCCACTTGGTTGCCCAATTAAAAGTTTTAGCACATTTTCACTCGAAATTAATTGTCGGTAAACGTAATTCATGTCCGAGACACGAATTCGCAAGCAGCCAGCACCCAAGTGACAGCGCAACTACAGTAAACACCAGCAACAGCAACAACAAGAGCGACCACGTGTGTGTGTGTGTGTGTGCTTGCCAAGAGACCCTCGGCGAATGCATCTGCCCACACACACACGCACACACAGCTTGTTGCTCTTGCGCTGCATACTGATGCGCACTAATGTGTCGGCACCTTTCCATATTGCACCACAATTGCAGCAATGACTTCAATTTCAACTAACGAAAGGCATTTTAATACAAATAAATATTTAATACTGTACAGAAATATATTTTAAATATTAAATTTGATATACATATGTCGTAGCGTTAAAATTATTGTTCTCGGAGTCGCCCGCTTCTATCACCAAACGTCTTTCTTCCTCAACCAACTCTGATTGACTGCCCTTTTTCAGCTCTTCTGTTAAACTGCCTCTTCCTTGCATATTCTCCTTCATCAATATCATAGCAACATAGCCCTCTCGCTCTCACTCTGCGACATTCGAGACCACGTTCAGCAAAACCTATGGTTGTCTCTTTTCTAATCACACATCCTTTAATTGTTACTCATTCGATTAGCGCTAGTTATCAGTTTCTCTTTAATACTACTGCAACTGTCAATGACAACATAATACAATACAACAACTAACACAACCTCATAATGTCACACCGATACGACATATATTTGTTAGTGTTGAGCTATCGAGATAGCTTTAAATTTAAAACATAATTTTATTAGCACTTTGAGCGCTAAGCGAGAGTAAATTATGTATTTACTTCGATCTAAACGAGCCGGCTGATCAAAGCTGAGCCGGTGCGTGAGAGAACGAATGAACGAATGAACGCTAAAAAGAAGAGAGAGCAATCTCTTTACAAATTCTCTTCTATGCTAATACGTTCGCCGAACTGCCGCTCTTAATTCTTATGAAGCGCTGATTGCTGGACCCAACATTAAGTTTATATCACAATTTAATTTATTTATATTTAAAATATATTTCTGTATAGTATTAAATGATTGGAATTCTGTTTATATTTTATACAATTTGCATAAAAATAAATACGTTATATACAATAATATACTTTTTATATAAATTAATATTAATATACAAAAAAAAACGTGTATGAGAAATTTATTTTTAATAAATTTAAAATAGAATATATCGAGACTTTAAATTAATATTTATAATTAGTATGAAATTGAATAAAAATTTAAATTAATAATTAACAGCAGTTAAGCTGTTGTCCTTAAGCCCAACCATCGACAGTTGCCAGCAGATTGTGACATTATCCATAATGCGACTTTCAGGTAAGTCCACTCATCCATTGCCATCACACTAAGTGTTTGCCATTTTCTTCTATTAGGTCTTCTACTGGTCTTGGCTGTGTGCCTTGGCCTGGCCGCGACTGTGCTTGGCCAATGCATTGATACTTACGAGCCTGGATGGGCTTCCCCCAACATCACTGCATCGAAATTTGTTAAACATCTCTTATTAGTTTACCTACAGCAGCCTATATAACAGCCTATACTTATTATCATTTGCTCTTCAATTCATTCCCATATTCATTTTCCATATTCTCTTTATTCACAAATCTTATATATTTGATATAGAAAAAAACTCTGCTAAATATGCCAAAAACTTTTGTCTTTAATTACAAATAAATCAAATGCAGATAAAACTTGAACAAATTTGATTAGTTTATTTTACTCAGTTTAATTAAAATATTTTCTAGTAAACTTTGGCTACTTTATTATTGTTTTTACTTACCTGCAAATAAAATGAGAGCCTTTGTCCCATTTATATATTTATTTACTTATTATTTACTAGCATATCGAAGAGCTCTTTTTGTTATCAAAGCGAGGCTTTTCAGCTTAAATAGGGCCTATATTCAAACTTTATAAAATTTCTAAAAATAAATGTTTATATATATAAAGTAAATACTTGTATATATTTATAAATAGCTGCAACATAATTATTTTTAAAATATAACCAAAAATAAAATTAATTTTATTAATTATCTTTTATTGCCAAAGTGCATTTGGAATTAGAACCTATTTAAAATTCTAATTTAAAATACAATGGCTTTAATTTAAAAAAAATATTCTGAGAATTTAAATATCTTTGCCGCTATTAAGCAATTTTTCCTTCTGCCAAAACTTAACATTTAAGCCAAGTTATCAAGTTAGTCTGCAAATAGTTCGCATAGAAAATTGAGGCGAATGCAAAATGCAATTAGACAGCCCCAAAACAATGCAAATTGGCATTGAGCTGCAGCAGTTATGCAACAACAACATATTTACAAAACAAAGAAAGAAACGAAACAAAAATAAAGAAAAGCAAACATCAAAGCGAGTGGAGTAGGCTTTCCGCTACTTCTTCACTTGGCTTAATTCAAATAGAACAAAACTGCAAGCTAAACAAACGTCAAGCGCGGCCCTGGCTATGGCCACGCCCACAAAGTTTTTAGCTGAAGACAGAGCTGGCCAAAGCCTTTTTGTTATCATAAGATGACTGGGCCGACTGAGGGCGCACTCAGTCGTTGTTTATGTTGAATGGCATTAGCCTGCCTTAATCTATATGCAAATTACAAAGCTCAAGTGTGTGTGTGTGTGTGTGTGTGTGTGTGTGTGTGGGTGACTGTGTACATATATGCACATGCAAATGTTGCATGGATACAAACCTGAATCGATAGCCAAGTCGTGGCGCTGTCAAAGCCGCAGTTTGTTATGTGCAGCTCCAACTTATTAGTTCTGCTGACTTCTGACCCTTGACCAGGTTCAAACTTAAGCCCGACACAAACACACACACACACACACACACACACTCGCAAACTCATTCATTCATGCCCACACTCGGCAGACACTCTCCCACACTTGAGCTGGCTGCACTGCCAAGGCAACTCGAGGGGCTTATGTTAATGTCAGCATTAAAGTATGCAACTAAACAGCGCTGGGCTAATTGCAATGCTCAACAATGTTGTCAGAATGTTAGCGAAGCTTCTATGGAATGAGAAAGTTCAAATCTGAGTCTTTGAGGCTGACTTTTAAATTGCGAAATTTATTAACTAGAATTCTACCTGTATTTTCTTTTTATTTATTTATATATTTTTGAAATCAAATTTGTGTAAATATTAAACTAAAATGAGTCGGATATTCTTATTAATTTATTATAAAACATTGTTCACTATGTAATGTTTTGAAATAGCAACTAAATTAATTATGCTTAAATATAAATATTAAATATTTAAGATAAATTACTAATATTATATAAATTTCAAATCAACATATAAAATATACAAAATTGTACATATTTATATGCAATATTTTAAATATTTATATAAAATATTTTTATTTTTTATTTTGATAAAATTTATATATTTTAATTAATATAAAATAAATATTTTATATATTTTTATTTACATATTTCATATTTTTATATATATAAAATATTTTACATTTATTTCTGTAGTGTTATGAAAGACAATATATGAAAATTTTAAAGAGCCATTAATATAAATATTAATTATAGATTTTTATTTTCGTAACTTTATGTAATACTGCCATTAAATGTAGTAGATAAATGTCAAATTATAATTAACTAAATAAGTAGTAAATAAATTTGTAATTCTACTGCTATTCACAATGAATTCAAAATCAATAAAATAAAAAATATATATAATAATAATAATAAAAAAAAGGGAAAAAAAAAATAAATAAAATAATAATAAAAAAAAATATCTAAATAAAATAAATAACAAATAAATTAATAATAAAAAATAAATAAATAAAAAATCATAATAAAAAAAAATAATAAAAAACAATAAAAATTGAAAAAAAAAGAAATAAAATAAAAATTAAATAAAATAGTAATAAAGAAAAGAAAGAAATAAAATAAATAATAAATAAAATAATAATAAAAATAAATAAATAAATAAATAAAATAAATAACAAATAAAAAAATAAAAAGAAATAAATAAAATAAGTAATAAATATAATAATAAAAAAAGAATAAATAAAATAAATAATAAATAACTAAAATAATAATAATAAAAAAATAACTAAAATAAATGATAAATAAAAATAAAAAGAAATAAATAAAACAGATTTTAAATGCACTTTTAAAGCCCAGACTTAAAGGAATTATTTATGAAACTTGTTTAATATGTCACAGATAAAATCTAGTTATAAATTTATCAAAAATCAGCAAACAGCGAGAAAGCCCAAAGTCTGCTTTAATCTAAATTGGATAGCTTTAGAAACAATTCATATGTTCAAATTAAGCTTAGTGTGTGCTGAGCAATTTATGACTGCTCTACCAAGCTGCACTTTGCCTCTCAAAATAGACTCCTCTGCAGTGCTCATGACATGGAGTAAAAACAAAACACTTCACAGCGCTTCAATGAGCAACAAACAGCGCAGAGAGACATGTGCAACCTAAGCTAATGGCAAATGCCTCGCAAGTCAGCTAATTATGTCAATTGCGAAAGCCCAGCCTGACACTTGCCACTTGCAACACTTGCCACTTGTCTCCTGCAATTGCCACTTTGAGTTTTTGCACTGGAAGACAGTGAGCTCAGCTGGAAGCTGCTAAAAAGGCTCAGTGCATGTCAAAGAGCTAAAGCAACAATTGCCAAGTAGTTCAAGGAAATTGTGTGACATGTTGCATGTTGCATTGTTGCCCTTGCCCGTTACCCGTTGATAGCTGTCAAATGTTTGACGAGCTGCAACAATTGAAATTAATACAATGCATATACGCAAGGCCATGCCAGCTGTGCCTGCTAAATGCAAATATATTCAATTCAATTAGAGTATAACTTTGACATTTCTAGTTGACTGATGACGTGATCACACACACGCACACACACACACACGCACATACACACACAGAGTCAGTTTGTAGGTCAGGGCCGCCTGAAAGCGGGCTACAGTTTTCACTGACGCTGCAGCCACTTAGCCTAACCACACGCGAGCCATTTACTGACCTATAGAAAGCTACACACACACACACACACAGAGTTGCACACATAGATACAAATATTACAAGCTATGCTACACTTACAAATCTTTTTTGGCAGCCACGTGCAGAAGACAAACAAGTCCAAGACTCGAAAATCAACTCACGTAGAGCTCGTTATTTATTCAAGTCAATGGAACTGACATACACACACAGTCACACACACACACACACACACACTGAGAAGGAGAGTGAGAAAGGCAGTCATACATGACGAAGAAATTTGCTACTATCTGGCCTAAATGTGCATTTGGCCAAATGGCCAACATAGTAGCCGCAAAAATAACGTATATTGGCAGCAGCAACAACAGCAACAGCAACAACAACAATAGATTGCCAGCAACTACAACATCTACAGTCAAATAACAATAACAATTCAATCAAATTGAGCGCGTGTTCGTCTATGGAAATCAACGTCTAACAACAATGAATGCGACATACTAGCAGCAGCAGATGAGATGAGGGAATTCGCAGCATGGCAAAGGTTTCGGGCTGTTGCGACAGCAACAAAACATGGCAAAACGACAGCTCGAAATGTTTTGATAGCAATGCGACTGAATTGCTGAGGAAAGCTTTGCGAGCAAGCCTTTACATATGGGAGAGCTTAAATTGAGCATTCTTGCGCTCTCGCTCTCAGTAAGCCGCTCAGTGCGTCTGCGCTTTGCTGCTGTGCCAATTTAACCGTTAGTTATCTTTATCTCAAAAGCTCTTCGTGGGCATTGCTTCAGCTTGGCACTTGAGCGATGTTTGCTTTCGTTATTGAGGGGCAAGGAAATTGCGCTGTTTAGGCTGGGGAAATTTATTCCTCGCAATATTTCAAGCATTGTTGTTTAAAGTGATTAAAAGCTGTATTATTTATTATGAAAGGCAAATTTTGATGAACAAAAAACTACTTGATTGACTTAATTAGTATTTAAACAACAAATGTAATTGAAATCATATTTTCTTATTAAATAATAAACAAACACAAGAAAAATCTCAGCTTGAACTGCAAGCAAAGCTAGATCACTTTGTTCATCTTAGAGTTTATGGGAGAGTCTATGCATAAGTCTATATATCATTTATAGTTTATAGACTAAAGTCAACAACTGCTAGAAAGACTTTGTTGGCTAGAAAATAACTAAAGCTTATGCGTTTATACATGATTTTTTACATTTCATTCAAATATGTGCTCAATATATATTAACTTAAATAAAAATAATAATAAATAAATTATAAAAGACAAGTGTAAAGGCTTGAAGCTAAAATTTGAAGTAATCTGGTTAATAATTCTAAAACTTTTGCTGATTTTAGCTAAACAGAAATATATATAATTAATTTCTTGGTCTTGCTAAATTATAAAATCTTCTTAAATAGCAATAGACATATAAATGCTTTATTTTTATTTGCATTAAAAATTTTATTTTTATTTTCTTAATTAATAAATTATTATGAATTTTATTTTAAATATATTTAATTTAATATATTTTAATTTTTATTTTTTGAATTAATAAATTTAATATGAATTTTATTTAAAATATATTTAATTTAATATATTATTTTAATATATTTTTATTTTTTATTTTTTGAAATAATAAATTATTATGAATTTTATTTTAAATATATTTAATTTAATTTATTATTTTAATTTTTATTTTTATTTTTTTAAATCAATAAATTATTTTGAAATTTATTTAAAATATATTTGATTTAACATATTATTTTAATATATTTTAATTTTATTTTTAATTTTTATTTTTTAAATCATTAAATTATTTTTAATTTTATGTAAAATTTATTTAATTTAATATATCATTTTAATCAGTTTTTATTTTTTGAATTAATAAATTATTATGAATTTTTTTTTAAATTTATTTAATTCAATATATTATTTTAATCTATTTTAATTTTATATTTTATTTATATTTTAAAAATCATTAAATTATTATGAATTTTAATTAAAATTTATTTAATTTAATATATTATTTTAATATATTTTAATTTTATATTTTATTTTTATTTTTTAAATCAATAAATTCTGTTGAATTATATTTAAAATATATTTAATAAATGTTTTCATATTTCCAGTAGACTTGACATTAGAAAATTGTTCAATAATTAATTTTTCTTAAATTACAAACTTCATAAAACAAAATAAAAATGTTCACAATCTCAGTGGCCCTAGTGCGATTAGAAAATCTTAGCTAAAACAATTTTTAGACTTTTTTTGGAAATTGTGCTAAAGCCAAATAAGTTTTTCGAGTGTGCACTTGGTCTGTGTGCGCTGCTCAGCTTGCTCGATAGCCCTGCAGGTGCAGGGGCAGGTGGGTATTGAATAGTTGTTACTATATTGCAGTCAGCGCTCTGCAGCGCCCGTTTGCATTTTCACAGCCATTTGAACTTGGCAAAACTGGCAAAATGTGCAGCATAGCGTTAAGGAATCGTGTTAAGCGCTGCCGTTAGCTCTCGAAGCGCCAGTCGCCAGAAAAACTTCGCTTCAATTTGCATAAAGACACGCGTATGTGACTATCCAGATACATATTCATATCCATCCATACAATTACACGTTTGTGTGTGAGTGTGTATATATATGTATATATACTCTTTGCCTAGCGCGCTTCACGCACTTGCTATGTGCTGCGTTGTGCAATCACTTGCAATCGATTCACAATGGTGCTGATGCAAATATTGTGAACACTTTGTAAGCGATTCGCTGCGAGTTTAGAAAAACCACGAATATGTGGCTAGCTAGAGTTGAAAAGAGCTAAATGCAATTGAATAAAATAAATAAAAAATAATAATAATAATCTTAAAAATGATTGAAAAATTAATAAATAATCATGAAAACACAATTCCTGAAGCTTTTTATTTAATTTTCTATTATTATTAACATATATTTTATCATAGAGTTGAAAAGAGCTTAAATGCAATTGAATAAAATAAATATAAAATAATAATAAAAATCTAAAACATTTCTTTAAAAATAAAAAAATAATAATAATAAAATAATCAGCAAAACACAATTTCTGAAGCTATTTATTTATTTAATTTTTTATTATTATTATCAACGTTTATTTTATCATACGAACCTAAAAATGATTTGTTCATTAAGCTAATCGTTAGACGTATGCTAATATTATTTAATATTTAATTTATAAATATTTTATAATAAAATATATAAAATTATTACAATTATTATTTTATTTAATTCATCAAGCATAAGTATCGTAACAAACACGACCTTGCAATTTTTTAATTTCAGAAGTTCAAATAAATTACATTTTTGTAATCGAAATAAATTCATTACTGTTGTGAAATGAAATAAAATTTTTCCTTTTCAAATATCAAAAAAAAAATGGCGAAACAGAGTTTGCTGGGTTTGCGCTCTGAACTTTTAAGCTAAGTCTTTGCTTATTTCGTTTGAACTATTTTAGTTAACTATCGATTCATCATTTTGGAATGTATAGAGCTCTGCTAACTTAGGGATAAGGTACTTATATCTACTAAGTACATTGACTATCATATATGGATTGTCTATCAATTTTTTTTTTCTTTCTAAATTTGCAAAGCTCAATTTTAGTCCTTTGCCAGCATTCAGCAAAAGTTTTCTTTAACTATATACATATATGCAGCTTAGCAGAAAGACTTTATAGTTAGTTCATGTATCAATAGTTCTGAGTATATATATATGTATATATATATGCATATGTATATGTGTATTTTACTATCAATCTATCATCGACGCAGTTTTGGTTCGTTTGGCCACATTCAAGTTGGGTCTTTATCCGTATCTATAGCTGTTTCTGTTTCTGTTTCCAATTGCAACATTTTATGCTACTGACTAGCCAAAACTTTGTTAAGTGAACTCAGAGCAGGGTGTTGTATTTGTTGTACTTGTTGTTGTTGCTGTTGTTGTTGCTGTTGCTGTTGTTGTTGTTGTTGTTGTTGTTATTGTTAGTTCTGTTGTCGTTGCTGCTGCTGTTATTGTTGTCTGTTTACATTTGCATTTTTAGTGCAAATGCGAAATCGATTGCATGTTTTGCCAAGTGAATCGTTCGACTCGAGTTACACTCAGATACACAAACACAAATACACGCACACACACACACACACAGACATTCTATATCTATTTAGAGCAGTCAACCAATAGCCAAGAAAAACATATAAAAATGGCTATGATGCGTTTTATTGGCCGCCTGCATTGTTGTGCCTCACTGTTGACAATCTCTCTCGTTTCTCGCTTCTCGTTTCTCGCTTCTCACTTCTCGTTTCATCTGCGCTGGCTAAGTCCCTTGTGGCGTATGCGCAATATTTACCTGGCACCCAGACTATCCATGCCATATAATAGCCACGGCTTCAATGTCAGCATCGTTGTCAATGTCAGTTTGTGTGCCGTTGCTGTTGTGAACATTTAATTCAATGTTCGAATGCTGCCTCAGCTCTGCTGCTGGCTCTGCTGCTGCTGCTTGTTGTTTTTGCAATGTTCACTTACGTTTCATTTCCGTCCGGTCCTGTCGAGCATATCCGTTTGATATGGCATCTGATTTCCTGCGTATGCTTCAGCGAACTGCGAACTGTCGCTGAGATTGACAGCATGTCCCGTATATATCTATACATGTATATGTATGTGTGTGTGCATCTATCAGAGAAAAGGGGCCGTGCGACATCTTTCGTGTCCTTCAAAGTGAAAGTTTTCCCTTTCGACTTTGAGCACAACTTTAACCCATGCCAACCACCCAACGCCTCTTTCTCCCGCCTCTACTTAGCAACTTTTCTTTTTATTTGTTTCTCTTGACATTGAAGTCACAATCTGTATATTATTATATAGCCACTGCTGTCTATTGTCTCTCGCTGCGAATGCGTTTGACATTTCAATTTACCAAAAAAACACCATTTAATTGCATTTTGAATGCAACGAACATTTTCTTGCATTTGATTGAGACTCTGAATTAATTCTGTTTTCTAATTTCATTTCGTCTGCTCTCTGCAAATTGCTATAAAGCAATTTCTATTATAAATGCACATAACTTTTATTTGGTTATTTTTAAATTGCAATTTGTAATTGATTTAAATAAATTATTATTAACTTCGATGAGCTGAAATGCAAATATATGTAAATATATTTCTACCATGTGGTTGGGATGCTCTTCAGCTTGCAGCCAGGCCACTCACATGAGGGAAAAGCAACAACATATTTAAAATAAATTACATATTTTTTATATATTTGTAATTATTAAAATAAGTCTTTACATTTTAGATTTCGATTTTAGCTTAATTGGCAGAGATTTCTACTAATGCAAGGCACAGTTTAGAGTTTCTGACATTGCGAATTTTTTTTTTTTAATTTTCCACATTTTTTTTACAAATATTTATTTATATACATCTTAAATACTGCAAAATTTATTTTAAAATTTAATAATATATTTTAAATAAACCTTAAAAAAAAAAAGAACGATCGCCCGAGCAGGGACTTGAACCCTGGACCCTTGGATTAAAAGTCCAATGCTCTACCGACTGAGCTACCCGGGCATGTGTTTTATCAGCATGAGCTGTCTTGGTTCGTCTTCTACTGGAACTCTTGAATTTGCCAATGAATATATATAATGTATATATATTATTTCTATTTATATATATACATAATATATTTTATTAATTATATTTAACATGCTTAATTAAAATAAGGAATCATATTTAGTTGAACTATTCAGTAAAGAGTAAATCAGGCTCCCTTCTAAGTCTATATCTGATAACAGTCTGAATATATTAGCTTTATATATGTATATGCAATGAGCTCTAATGAAAATTAAATAAATAAATAAAAATTAAAATAATATATTTTTCTTTTCAAAATTTCAATTGAGATGCTGCCAAGTTTTCTATAAATTTAAAATTAAAATTAAAATTAAAAAATTAATTAAAATAACATTTAATTCAAATATATATCTGCAGAGCTCAACTTGAATGAAATTAAATTTGTATACGAGCTCAATCTAAACACTTTTGGGTTTCAATTCTGAATGAAAACTGTTGGCAGATCGAGCCTATATTTATGACCTCTACTGTATGTAGCCTGCCTTAGTCAATCGCCTGGCTACTCGATTTTTTCTCCACTTTTTACGACGCTCATCGAATCATTTATTGTCACAAACAAAAAAGGAAGAGCAAAATGAACAGATACAATAAAATAGTAGCCTTGCAATTCAGATGAGTTATGCGAACGTATTTGTACACATCATAAAATTCTTATCCTGCCATGCCCAGTGCCGCAGCAGAACAGAAATGTAATGCGTCTGTTGACCCAATCCCATTTAATGCCACCATTTTGCACGACCCAAATGCTGACGTTTTTAGCCACGAAGCTGGTCTAGCTCACTTCCATAACACCCGGCCCACTTCTAAGCGAGTGTCTGTCAGCCCAAAATCGAATGAGCGTTACGTATGAGCAGGAAATTCTTAACATTTCATTTCAAACTCTCAGACTCCACTGCATGTCCTACTCCAGGCCATTGTGTGTGCGTGTATGTGTGTGTGTGTGACTTTTATAGTCTATTAATTTTATTAGTGTCATTGCAGTCAGACGTATTCAAGCTGTATATGTATGTGTCTTAGACTGCCGCATTAGCCTGATAAATTGTTTATTTTTTTCTTTCTTTCTTTTTTTTCTTTTTTTTTAGTGCAGCTTTTGCTTAGTGCGTCCCCAACGGCTCGTATCTCGTCTTAATATGCTCTGCAGGCTGTTGAGCTAATTATCCAGGCACACATCAGGTGTTAAAGACAAATTTAATTAACCAGTCTGCAAATACTCTGCTGCCGCAACTGGCCTAATTAACTAATATGAAGAGTTGAACGAAGCGAAATCTTGCTAAGGCTGTTTGAAGAAGTTTGCCATAAAGCGGATGTGCTGCTAATTAAAGGCGTTTGTTATCAATCTAAAACTATATTTTCTCTCTCTCTCTCTCTGTCTTTCACTCTCTCTGTCTTTCACTCTGTAAGAATGCTCCATAGAGCCTTTATAGCTCGTTTAGTTCTGATAAAAGTGGATAGAAATATAGATACATGTCTTGCGATCTTAATATAAATAAATATATTTTTGTATACTTACATATAATAGTCATATCATACATATAGTTAAATGATTTCATATAAATGTTCACTCTAACCAGATGAGAACAACCTTTCCATGCTGTTAAACACGTTGTAAGTTTCATCGTTTATCCATTTCCAGCTAATAGCAGTAAAAAAAAAAATAAATAAAATGGAATAAAAGCAAGTTAAACTCTCGACTCGTTTTTCTTCGCTTTAGCCCAGTTGAGAGACATTTTTCATGATTTATTTGTTGCATTAGTGGACGCTAGTGGACCTACTTGGCACTAGCCGCACTTCAGGTGACTTCAGGTGAGCCCAAAGGTATGCAGCGCTCTTCTTCTTTTTTTTTCGCTGCAGCTGCCACAGCCAGACGGCATTATAAATGGCCGACCGGGTGCTCAAGCTCAAGCAAAACATTAACAATTTTAAATGCCATAAAAATGCAGAACTGAGCAGCGCAGAGCACAGCCGAGTGCTACAGTAAATACTGCACACGGTGACTGCAGTCGAGCGTGTAAATTGTGTCATTCCACTGCAGCAGCATGAGCAAACATGTATCGCAACAAAAACAAGTCTCAAAAGCCAATGAAACCTCATGCGAATATATTTACACACTGCCAATTAATGACAACTCTTTAAGAGAGAGACAGAGAGAATGTGAGAGCGATACACAGAGAGCGCGTGAGGGAGAGGGAGAGATTAAAATGATTCTTAAAACATTGCATTGCGTTGGTAAAATGAAACAGAGACGGGCAAACTTGAGCATAAATACATATAAATATAAATAGGCAGCAGTGCCTTAACTCTCAGCCCAATTACATATATATTTTTCTAAATATACATAACTATGTATGTGTTTAGTAGAAAGCATCTCAGATTCCATAAAATTTGTTTGTATATTTAGTACTTAATTGCATTGTTTTTTTTGCTGAATAGCAAGAAATTAGCCGTTTTTATACCCTGAACCCATTGAACTCATTGTTGAGCATAACCATCTGGAGATGGAGTTATAAGCGTTCAAAGATCAGCCCAACCCACCTCCAAGTCAAGGCAGCAACTGCGCTGTTGGCAGAGCGCGCTCAGACGTTCATATAGAAGAGTATTACTTTTTTATTTGCATAGTTCAGGGTATCTCGTAGTCGAGCCGTCGCGACTAGAGCCTTCTTACATGTAGTCTATTTTTATAAAAATGCCCATGGCTTCTATATGTATTGTCACATGAACAAATAGGAATATTTTCAACTTAAAAGTCAGCAGTTTGTTAAAAAAAAAAAAAAAAAAAAAAAAAAAAGAATATTTATTTTTGTAAATTAAAAAAAAGTCTTTGTCAGAAGTGGGATTCGAACCCACGCCTACAGAGTAGACTGCGACCTGAACGCAGCGCCTTAGACCACTCGGCCATCCTGACATATTGGCTGCGGCGAACCAAAAAGCCTTGACGTATGAAGAGCTAACAAAAAATACAAAATCTGCTTTTTATATCTCAACAATTTCGAATCAAATACAATACTGTACACGTTTCATTAAGTGAAAAAAAGGCAAAAATATATATATTAATAGATTTAAATATGTTTATTAATCATTCTCATTATTTATACACCCAAATATACAATAATGTCATTTGCTTAATGTACGACTTTCGTTTTTGCATGTAACTCATTCTAATAAAACTAGGAAATAAAATATGCTATCTAAAATATGCATAATAGTATGTAAATACTTAGCGCACGAAATAAATTGTGATATTTGTAATACGCATTACCTTCGTACAGTAGAATCTATCGTATTCGAAACGTAACGTTTCGTTTCTTGTAGGCAACTAAAATTATGACTAATATTTATAATCGAATTTATTTGCACTTAGTCCAAGGTTCAATTTTCCTTTAGCACTAAGTCTTTCTTATGCTGATTATGAATTTCAAATTGCAATTGTTGCTCTTACATTTAGAATACCTAGAAAAAATACATACATTTACAATCGTTTCGTTTTACCTTTCTGTGCACATGGAGGGTTCTTAGTAGTTGGTGTTCCCAGCATAGAGTAAATAAATACATTTGTCTTATGTAATTTGTGTTTGCATTTTGCATTTTAATTCAGAACATGTTGTTTTGTGTGTTTAATATTTGCTACAATTCATTACTTCAATATTTGCCATTTATTAAACTAAATTTAAAGAAGTACGCTCTATGCGTATAATCAAATCTACGATTCGATTTTGATATATACGCGATTGTGTGTATATGTAAATATGTACATCATTATTAAGCAACCACTTAAGCTTAGTTTTTTCAATTTGTTTTATATATATAAAAAATGTATTATTAATTTTGTATTTACGCAATTTTCCACTTGTCACAAAAGTGTACTAAAAACCAAAAACTGTACATCAATCGTAGCCGCTTTCATCAACTCCATTCCATTATTCATTGTCATTCATTCGTAATCATTATCATTATCATCAACATCAACAGCATGGTATAAAACAAAGGTAACCAAACCAAGCTACATATATCTAAAAACTCGATACATAGTTTTATTTATATTATAATATAGAAAAGCAAAGAATAGCACATAAAATCAACCAATTTCTTAATACAAATTTTCTCTTTACAGGCGAAGCTGTTGATGTGTGCCTATTTGGTTTTTAGATCTTTTAGTACTTAAGCTAGTTTGGTTTTTGAATAACGCATGTTTCCTTTTGAGCTATACTAAAACAAGTGTTATATTTAGTACACAATTAGCTTCACTGCTGCTCCTGATCCTCAGTACATTGACTTTCATGAAGCGTACATGCGATTAATGTCGTGCTGATATTTGTCCTGTATGTCCTTGCGCTTCAGTTTAAAAGCAGCCGTCACTAAACCCATATCCGGCGACCAAACTTCCTTGCACAGCGTAATGGCAGCGGGCACCTCGTATTTCTGCAATTTACCTGCATACAAAATTAGAGTGTAAAAGTCGTTAAATTGATGAAGCTATATCAAAGATTATCATTTTGATATTACATTTCCTCGCATGCTCGCTTATTTCCTTGAGTATGGCCTTCTCCATGATTGGCGATGAGCACAACTCCTCGAACGTTTTGTTTTTAAGTCCATTCCGTTCAGCCAACTCCTCTAGATGTTTCTGATTCGGCACGACCAGCGCGACGGTAAATTGTTTTGTTGGATCGCCATAAACGCAGATATTCTCAATAATGCCACACGTCTTTAACTCTGATTCCACTTTGCCCAGTGAGACATATTCACCAGCCTGAAGCTTAACCAAATCCTTCTTACGATCTATTGACATTAAGAGCAAGTTTAGCACAGATCTTAATAATGAATTATTTATAGCTATTCAGCCTCATACCAATAATCTTAAGTACGCCATCGGTGTGCACTTCGCCAATGTCGCCAGTTTTGAACCAACGGCGTCCATCTTCCTCGAAAAAGTCCTCATTCGTTTTTCCAGGCAGTTTATAGTAACCTTGTGACACACAATCTCCACCAATCACAACTTCGCCCTGTGGATAGGGTTTGTTGGTGACGCGGTAATTGCCCTCTTCCCAGTTGACCAACCGAATGTCGCAAACAGTCAAGGGTCCACCCGTACGGCCATAGGTCATGTCCCGGGCTGCAACAAGCAAGTTAAGAGATCTTTAACACAATATTCACTTTTATAATTTGCCAGCTCACTCACCATCCATCACTGTTGCACCAGATGTGGTCTCCGTCAGTCCATAGCCTTGAATTAGATCAACGCACAGACACGTCTTGATCTGCTCGTGTGTGTCGGCCGAAAGCGGCGCACCGCCGGACATAATTATGCGCACCTTGCCGCCCATTAGCTTGGCCACTTTCTCAAAGACCAATCTGTCGAAACGATAGAGAACAAATGTTATAAATTGCTTGTCAAACAATCCTCAATGCATTGCATACTTGTCAATTAGCGGCGTCTGATATCCGCGCTGTACCCATTTGACTTTGTACTGGTAGAGGAATTTGAAGAGCGCCTTCCTGAATGCTGAGCCAGAGTTGACCTTGTCGTTGATGCCCTTGGAGATTCGATCGAGTATCAACGGCACTGACGTCATGCATGTGGGCTTCAACACCGATGCGTCACCCTTGCAGCCACGCTTAATCTTGCTACTTGTGTCGATGAGCGTCAGTGGTGTTGAGTAACCAATGGAGATGCCCGTCATCAGGCAAACGCTCTCAGCCACCAGTTCGAACACATGCGCCAGCGGCAAAAAGCCAATCAGAACGTCTTCCGGATAAATGGTAACCATGTCGCAGAAGCCCTTCATTGTTGCAATGCAATTCTTGTGCGACAGCAGTACACCCTTTGGGGTGCCCGTTGAGCCGGAAGTGTACATAATGATGGCAGTGTCCTCGGCCTTTGGTGGCACATTCTCTGTAAATAGACAGCAAGTTAATTGATACCCTCATTTATAGCATTGTTTATTGGCCGATGATGAAAGGCCTTCAAGACATACCAAATTTGCTGTCGTTTCCAATTTTAACAACTTGGGCGAACGGCAGTATTTTGACGCCCTCCTTAAAGCCAGTTGTTTCGGTCTTATGCAATTGATCCTCCATGTAGATGATGGTGTTCACCTTGGGGCATTTGTCCAGCAGTGTCTTGAACTTTGGTAACAGATCGTGCGAGGTGATAACAGTTGTAACTTCCGTTTCACTGATGCCTACAAAGCAATTTAAATAAAATTAATAAACTAATTGAATGCTTCTGCTTTCAATTTACTCACAGTGAGCCACACCGTCATCGCCCAGCGTAGCATAGACGGTAACGATGGACATGGCCTGCTTGAAGCATCCATGGGCGGCTATTAACCATTCGGCGCGTGTCTCAGCAAAGATAACGATATTTTCCCGTGGTGCCTGACCGAGCTCACGAAGTCCACGTCCAAAGCTCGCCGCCATGCGCTCCGCCTCGATGAAGTTTTTCCACTTATAGTCGCCCATGTTGTACTTCTTGAAGACGCGTCCGTTTGGCTGAGTTTCGTCCTCTTCGCTGAGTATCTGACGTGTGCCCAGGCAACGTTTGGTCGAGTGTGTCTTGGCCACATAGTTGAAGACCTTCTCAAGCGTATCAATATTCTCCTGCAGCATCTTCACATGGACCTCGCGCGGCGGCTCCGTGGTGCGGTACGTCAGCTCCGTTTCATCGCTCTTGATAATCTTTGCCTGCAAGGGACGAACAAAGATAAGTTAGAAACAATGCGAAAACTTAAATATAAGTTAAAAAGTTTCCTTCAAGAACAATGCCAATGGGAATACCAAGCATGTGTATGACAAAACGTGGGTGGCTTTGGGATTGTACTGGAGTGGATGGGCAGGTATAAAAGTAAGCTTTACAATAAAACTGAAACCCATTTGAGTTGCAAGTGAAATTAGTATGGATACCAATATGTACATATACATATATAATATATCTATATGTTTCAACGACCCAACGTGAGTGTGCATTGGTGGACATGGACTTATGTTGCATGTGGGAAATCGAACTGTAGATTAACAAAGACACCAAAAATTTTGTTTTTATTTGAGAAGAAAAAAAAGTAGACCCATTTATCTATGTATGGAAATTAAAACCTCAATATCATCCGCGGCGTATTTGGAGGGCTCATCGACCAACGTTTTCTTGTTTATGAGCGTGGCCTGCGAGTTGGAAGGAGGGTTAAAAATACCAATTAGCTATATATAGCATAATAACAACAGTGCATTTCATTACGTATATAGCATAGCCTCGCGCGATTCGCAATTTACGATAATTGCATTTCAATGCGCCTATTAAATTTATAGTCGGCAACGTTTTCTTTCATTTATCCTTATCAGCTCTCAAATGGTCGCTCGATAACTCTTAACGTAAGACGGCCGAAGTTATCTAGGGGTGACTACTATATGTCACTAGTTCACATGAAAACTCGCATGCAATGAATCACATATATATATAATACAATATCATATGTTAAATTATTAAGAACTTAAGAAGTAATGCCATTAGTAGAAATAATTCATGAAATGACTAACCAAATGAATGATTCTTAAAGGCTTTATTCAATTTATTGATAGTTATTCAATTGTCAAACAAAAACCAAAAGATTATTAAAGCCAGTTAGCAGCTAAACTCTATCTAAAACATTATCAAGCACATTTACCTCAATCTATCAAACATTATCAACATAACAACTGTCAAAAAATAATTGAGGAAACCAGCAGCAGCAGTAAATTCCATCTCAAGTCTAATCAACATTGATAACTTATGCTTGAAAACTATATCTTAACTTTTGCAAATGCTGATTAACAAAATAAATGCTGGAATTCGTTTAAGGCTGCACAAATATACCAAAAGTTGATTAATGATTGAAAATTGTACAGGTTTAAGTGCTATAAACTGTATTTAAATTTTTATAAGATTATATTATATCAACTGACGTTAATTTTTTTTTTTTATGAATTAGATGCCTACTTTAGGTCTATGTATTTATTATTATTTTACTTTAATTAAATTTAATTTTTTATGTAATTTGTCATAATATACCACAAATATTTTTATTTTACTTGAACAAAAATTTTTTTTTATTTTATTTTTTTTTATTTATTTTTTTTTATTTTATTTTTTTTATTTTATTTTTTTTTTATTTTTTTTTTTATTTTATTTTTATTTTATTTTTTTTTTTTTTTTTTTATTTTTTTTATTTTTTATTTTTTTTTCTTTATTTTATTTTTTTTATTTCATTTTTTTTTTATTTATTTATTTTTTTTTTTTGCCATACATTACATTTATTTAAAAATAAAATATTTCTATATAAATTTTATAGTTTTACTTTAAACACAACTACTAAGCTATGACTACTAGCCTAATCCAATATATATATATCGACAATTAGCTAAACAAATTAGAGTTAAAAGCAAAAGCAATGCAATTTGAAAAGCTGAAGCTAAAATGACTTTGTATGACGTTAAAATTAATTGAAGCCCTGAGAAGCTGTGCAATTTACTAAATAATAGAGCTTGAGCTTGGCACATAAACTTAAAACTAATTGGTAAAAGTAAGCATGCGATGTAGAAGCTAAAAAGCTAAAACTAATAGTAATAAACAAAAAACAAAACAAAAAAAAATACTAAAATAAACTACTTATGCAGGTTTTGTCACACTATAAAAAATAAACCTTGCGACTGTCAGATTGCGATTGGATTAGTGTCCAAGTATTCACATTCAACTTACCTTGACACGCCGCGAGTCCTGTCGACGTTTCCATGGTTGTTGCATTACCAAATAGACCGGCAGCGTTATTATATCATAGACGAACGCCAGCGCCTTGATGGCGCCCAATGCGCTCTGCACCCAGAAGCTATCCATTCTGGGGGTGAAAAAGAAACACACACACACACAGAGCAAAACAAATGGAAATTAGTTGCATATATATTGGTATAATATATGTATATATATATATGTATATTTGTATACGTGCTTTTATTACAAAATCTTGCTGGAGTAAAGCCACTTGTTTAGTTCTAGTGCTGTTGCCAGTTGCAAGCCAACTGATTTCAGTTGGCAAATCTTTCCGGCCGCTATACTAAAAAGAAAAGGGTTGCCAATCGCTCACTCAATTGTTGTTGCTGCTGCTGCTGCTGCTGCTGCTGCTGCCGCTGCTTAAGCGATAAGACGCTGATAAGAGTCAAAGTTCTCATCGACAAAGTTAGCGTGAGCGTAGCGCAGCCCTTAAAGCAGCGCATTGAAAGCCCTGAGTAGAGGCGTAATTAGATCGAACTGCACTCTGCTCTCTGCTCTCTCTCTACGTTTTTTATTTCCCAGAAATACCTAATCTTGTATTAATATATAAATGAAACAAAGTCTTAGTAATTCTATGTGCCCAAGTCCATTGACTTTCTCTCTTTAGAATGCTCTTTCTGTCTCTCATTGTCCATTAAGATCTAAACCGTCTAAGACATTCTATTTTATGCACTTTTATATACATATATGAAGATCTCTTTTAATGGATCTGCATTAGTAGAGTTAGAATAAGCGAAATGCTTCACTGACAGCACATGCTCTCTTCTCCTGTCTATATTAACAGTTCTCTCTCTATCTACTGCTCTCTCTCTCTCTCTCTCTCTCTACCACACGCTCTTCATAACTCCCGCCATCTATTAGAAATCTTATCAAATACAAATATGGTTAATTTCAATAAATTCTCCCAGACTAATTTTTCGTCACCTGAAATCACTTGCACAATTGTTAATTGTTTCTTGGACCTAATAAACGCGTTTACTCCGTTTATTGAAGTCTGCCACAAATTCAATTGAACCAACATAATAAAAACAGAAAATAAAAGTGATTTATGATGCTAGAATAAAATTATGTTACCCCAATTATTACTCTAAAAAATCGAGATTAAATACATTCCACCCTTAAGACTATTTCTATTGTGCTATTTACAGCTACTTAGGTTCTGGCCTAATCGAATTAAGCTATAAATAGAATAAAGTGACTCAACTAAAAGGTAAATTTGTTGCTGTAATTTCATTTTGGTCTGTTAGCCTAGGTCTAGAAGGCATTTCGCATTTGGTGCGTGTGAAAACTATTTGGACATTTAAGCAAAAGCTGAGAATTTGTGAGAATTCTTTGTCAAACTTCATTTGGCAATCTGACTCAGAATCAAACTACATCATTTTATTCCTAATTTGAGATTTGCGAGATGGTATATGCAGCATGAATCTATATAAATCTTAATTGGTATAAAAATGACTTCATCTATAATTTATTCAAAAACCGGACTTAACCGAATATTAAATTAGTGAAATTAAAATGATATTATATGACATAATATACCTATGTAATCATTATATAATATAAAATTGATACAAGTATTTCATAAAAATAATTTTTTAATAATGTAATTGGATAATGATGTATTCAGTAATTAATATTTAATAAATTTTAAATTGGTTCTATGTATATCATAATTTATTTTTTACAAATTTATATATATTTTTTATTGTTACAGTTTCTTTATAAAATATTTTTCAGGCCAAAAAGAATTGTATATATATATTTTTTTTATTCTTACAGTTTCTTTATAAAATATTTTTTATTGCAAAAATAATTTCAAATCATAATTTATTTTAAATATATATATATATATTTTTTTATTGTTACAGTTTCTTTATAAAATATTTTTTTATGCCAAAAATAATTTCAAATAAATATTTTCTATATATATAAATATTTTTTTTGCAATATTTATATATATATATATAGATAATTGCCGACAATATATTTATAAAGTTTACATAATATATACTGTTCTATATTTCTAAAAAATATATATATATATATATATTTATTTATTTGATTACCAATTCGTGTGCCTAACCTAAAGTCTCAACAAGCTGAAGGTTATTTATATATACTTTTTTTTTAAGTTTAAGCCACTATCACCATAGCAGCCAAACACCTGTAGGCAATCAGCGGCACATAGGTACATCTATATATACTTTTATATATATGTATATATATATAGTGTAGATAGTAATGTGGCCTAGGAGCTTAGAAAATAAACGTGTGTATGTGTGAAAATAACATGCTAATCAGCAGCTGTATGTGAACTCAATTATCAACCTTTGCACTGACGTTCCAGTACGTTATCAATAATACGGTAAGCGAATAATTAAAGTTTAAAGTCTCAAGTAGCGTGATTTATATTATATATATTTTTACCTATCTAAACTATCATCAGTATACACAATTCTAGCAAAATTAAGTTCGTATTAATACAGATCTAAATATAGATATCAGCCAAGACTGTTCGATATTTTCAGGTTTGACAAGATATCAGAGACTATTTCCACGATATGCCAAATTATCGAATGTTCGTATTCGCAATCTCAGTATGTATATGAAAAACCTATTGATAACGAGCGTTCCACTTGATAAGCAAAACGTAACGACGTCACGTCCCTGAACTTGAACGCATGCACAACTGAGTGGATTACGACATTGCGTGGCAGAAGAAGAAGAAACGCATCTACATATGTCGGACGACAACAGATGAGAGTTACGCATGAATTAATATAATTATAGCTGCTCATTGCTGTTCACTTCGTGTGTCATTGAGTGGTGGGCATCAAACAATCGAAGCAGAGCGTTTACTCTACTAAACAACTGCATAATGATTATTTCTAATGAATGAATTAATCGAGTTAATTATCAATTCGAGTATAACAATAATATATTCAATAATCATTTATAGTTCATTAGACAGCAGACAAAATTAGATAGGATTTTCGTTAAAATGCTGAATCTAGGCTGATAATAAATGTGAAAAAAATAATAATAATAATAATAAATTTTAAAAATATAAAAAATATATAAAAAAAATATATTAAAAAAATATATATATATAAAAAATATATATAAAAAAAAATATATATAAAAAAAATATATACAAAAAATATGTAAAAAAAATATATAAAAAAATATATATATTTAAAACAAAAAACAAAAAACTTTAAGGACTTACAGCTTAATTGTTTAATCTTTCTTTCTGTAAATTTGTCTCCTACAATCTTTCTTTAATTTCAGCTGAAATTTTCTATCTCGTTTCATAATCACTTAGTTGGCTAGCAAATTTTGTTTTGACCTGTTTAAATGTCTGCTCTCTTATCGCTTATTTAAACTTTATTTATAATTAGTATTTTTTTTTAATATATTTCCCAACAAGCTCTTAATATAAACCTTTTAATCTACTTCAAATTCCTCAAAATAATGCATATCTTTATTATAATTATATATTATTCAAAAAAATATAATTGAACTATATTTATAAAAAAAAAAATGCATATCTTTATTATAATTATATATTATTAAAAAAATATATATAATTGAACTATATTTATAAAAAAAAAATAAATAAATAAATAAAAAAATAAATAAATAAAAAAATAAATAAAAAAAATAAATAAAAAAATAAATAAAAAATAAATAAATAAAAATAAATTGTTTTTAAAATGGGTTCATTAAAAGATACTAATTAATTGAATTGATTTTTGCAAATGGAATCGACATTGATTGAGTTAATATAATTTATTTGATATAATCAAATGACCTAAATGAAGACTATTCCATGTTTTCAATAATTAATTCATTCCTTGATTCCTTGAAATTTAATAAACTGAAAGCAGCTGGAGTGACTGACTCCATAAACTTGATATTAGAATCAAGAGAATTCAGTTGATCAGAATGAAAAGCAGAGTAGCAGAGTTTAAATATTGCTTTACTGAAATTTTACTTAACTTTAGTCCCAACAACTATTTTAGTTTCATAAAACTTGATAGTTTTTATGCTCTATTATTTCTATTATATTTAGACACAACATAACTTCAATATGAACTTTATACCACACATATGCTATGACATTTTTTTACAACTCCTTTCACATAATTTGTAGCACAGATAACATATATATATGTATGCATATAGGATAGATCAAGTTTGAATGAAATGGTACTCACTGCGCATCATCTTCGATGAACATGTTGCCAAGCTTTACTGTGGCAAGCCAAGCGGTTGAGAAACGGAGCGATACAGTAAGGTACGCACGCACACACCGCCACCTAAGCCTACACCTACACACACACTCACACACCCAAACACACACACACACACTCACTCACTCAATCACACACACACACACACAGACAGATATAGTGAAACGCAGTTTGCGATGAGCGGGTGGGTGAGAAATTTTAGATGTCAGTTTCTCTCAATTGAATATGTCCTTGTGGCCAATCCAAGCGGTACAGTTGCGTTCTTGATGGCAATGCTCGGGATGCGTGATGCGTATGCGTATGTTCTACGTAGTTAGCTATAAAGAACAAACAAAGAGTTGTGGACAAACAAATGCAACATTTAGTCGATGATGTCACAACACAGTTCTGGCAGTTGTAATCGATGCTTTTCATTTACCTACAAATGAGATAGAGAGAGAGAGAGAGAAGAGATGCATTTATGTAATGAGTCAATAGGGACAATGAATAGGCAACAAATATAGATAGATATAATAATATATATAACAAAAAATATATGTTGAAGTAAGAAAACCTTCACCAAATGTCTTAAAATCTAAATACAAAAGAAAACATTTAAAATTTATGGCAAAGATAAGCGAGAAATGCGTTCAAATAAACATAAGCAAAAATTAGTATTTTATTTTTTCTTATTTCAGAAATTTGAATATGATTCAAACAGAAAAACAAGTTGCAGAGACTTGGTCTCTAGCCAAAATGTGATAAATGGCGCTAGGAAAGCAAGAGGGATAGATAGACGGAAAGACTAGAATACAGGTACAGATACATTCAGAGCAAAAGATACAGATACAAATATGCTCATTTAAATATACGTAAAATGCGTGAGTGTATGGGATTTATATATAAATATAGACAGCACAGAAATTAAATTTAGACAATCGAAATTCGCATTGCGTAAGAAACGAGCAAACGAGTCAAAGAGAAAGAGAAGACAAAACATTTGATGCGTGTAAAATTCGCATTTTTTTTTTTTATTTTTCAGTAGTAGTTTGTCTAGCGAAAATATTGACATAGGTCAAGTCATGCCCGATGAATGGATTCAGCGAGGGAATCGTTTATTTTTCTTTACAAAAAACACGTCAACAAATTTTATTTATGCTGAGAACATAAGACTAGGACAACAGAGAACAAGTTATAAACAATTTTCAGCATGGTCAATGTCTCCAAGTAATTCCCATTAATTAATTGCGTAATAAATAAGCTCAAACACAATGTTGGCTGGCGCTTTGCTAAACAAAATTCTGACGCTGACCAAAGTCCAGAATTATGAAATGAACAAGTTATAACACAAACTTTAATTAGCATAGAACACGCTTAAATCTAATAGATTTACTTTGAACCGGGAGTGCTCGACTGACTGATGCCCGCAAAGACAAGGCATAAAAACATTGGCA